>JANHGL010021249.1:4852-29030 GCA_024611195.1 Ceyx melanurus
CCCCCCCCCCCCCCCGTTTGCTGTTAGAAAATGCTGGAGCTGAAGACAAAGCTTTCATTGCAGGTCAGTGGATGAACTCTTGACCAAAGCATTTAACATTTGAGTGTAGCCTCTTAGTCTGGGAGGAAAAAGCAAGTTAACGAGATTGTATCATGTGAGCCCATGTGTACCTACTATCGGAATAGGGATCTTTTCAGGTCTTCAGTGCCTGAGTTCTGCACAGATTAATTTACCATCTTTCATTGGTAGACAAATGTACCAAATGAATATTTTATTGATAACTGAGGTGACATCACACTGATGGCTGTGTTATTTCATTCCTTCACGGCTCTGCTCCCTCAAAATGCAATAAATCTCTGAATTTCCAGTATAAAGTTTTTGCCTTTTTATTTGGCAAGAATTGTCTTTTTGAGTTGTAATGTTTGGGGTTTTTTTCCACTTCTTTTCAGCAGGCTGTACTGGGAAGCACGTTGCTGCTGGGCACATGCTGTCTGCAGGGAAGATAGTTACTGGCTATTTTGTATTTCTCCTTAGATTGCTATCAAGGGAACTAAGAAAGGATGCCTACATTGTTAAGGTCTATCTTCGAGCTGCATTTGAGGTAAGGCAATCTTCTTTCCCTCTCTCTGAAATTAGAATATGAAGTAGCTGCAGTGTTTTTTTTTTCATTTAGTTACTAAAATGTTCCTGTTGCTATTTGCTTTTCTTGTTGGTAAGATGTGATTATATTTATCACAAAGCTGTTATTTGTATTTATCACAGAGCTGTTGCTTGTCACTTAAATTCCTCTGGTTTTATTTCAGCAATATCTATTGCATATCTGCATGTTTCTACTAACTCATATCCTCTGGTTCAATGAGAGATCATTTTTTAATTGCTTTGATTTTCTCCTCTATTATTATCACATTAATTGTGTGAGTGAGTTGATTTCTTGCCCTGGGTGGGCAATTCTTATGCAAACTTTGTAAAACTGAGTTACAAATTGTTTCCACTGTGAATCACTTTCCTTCTAAGCTGATGACTTTTATGGTAATGTTTGAGTAGAATTGTTTTCAAACATATACACTGCATTTTTGGTGTATTCTTTTTTTAACAGCACTCCAAAATAAAATAGAAAAAATAATTACTCATATCAGACTGCTTATTTCCTTCTCCACTTAATTTATGGGAAGTAGAGCTTTGGAAGGTTGAATCATTATTTATGAGGCTCAGTACAGCTGAAAGGTGTCACTGCAATACTGGCTATATGCAACTGCATTGAAAATGGAATTTCTATGGGATGCTGCTGGTGGTGAGCTATGATTAGTGCCTGAGGAATACAGAAAATTCTACTTCTTGTTTATGTTTCTTTTCAAGCAATTTAAGGATTTGTCATTCAAGGGAGATTCTTTTTTCTTTTATCCTTTTCTGTAGCAAGGTTACAGTTCTAAGTCACTATTTTGACACATTTCTATAATTTTATTGTTATTTAAATAAGATCTGAGTCTTTGTGATGTTTTTTAGAAGGAGAAGCATGTTTTAAGACAGACATGCTCTACTACGTGTTCAGAAATATTTGTAATTTAGAAGAACATTTAACTCTATCTTGTTTGGCTCCTCACAACTCTGAAACTGCTGTTTGAATTCCAAATAGTCTTGGCTCTATTCATGAGCAGTTTCTCAAGGGGCTTTTCACTTGGGATGGGGTAGGGAATGATACAGGGTAGAGTTACAAAGCTACACTGAACTCTTTTTATTCTTATAATGCAAAAAAATCTTTACTAATATAAGCATTTCTAAAACTCAAATAAATTTATTCAAAGGTGGTTTCAAAACCCATTGAGGCTTAACTTGCATTAATCAACATCACACCAAATCTTCTTAGCATTTTCTGTCATCTATTTTGGGGAGTTATAAATCCATACCCTGTCACAGTGCAAATACACAATTTATGTCTGCAACCTGTTTTCTACTGTCAAAAAACCCCAATTTATTCCCTACTGTTGAAGCTATGTCAAGTTGAAGGTGCCTTAAGAACCTTAATATTAAACAGCATAATAAACAAAATGCAGTCTTTATAGAACATGTTTTCTGAGCCCTTTTCACAACAAATTAGATGCTCTCCGAGCATCTGGCAGAGGGTATTTTGGGCTGCTTTCCTTGCCTTCTATCTCTAGTCTGTGTGGCAGTCAGTCCTGCTTCTCAAGGGGAATTCATGAGTCTTCAACAAACCTGATGTGTTGACATTTCTACTGATGGTACTTTGCCTAAAAGCATGAATTAGGGAAGGAGGATAAATGATGGGGTTGCCTTGGTGTGTTCTTTGGGATTTTTGGAGTTGAAGCATATGCTGCAATACCTACTGGATTCCATCCTTCTTGCTTACCAATGCTGCTGGAAGGTATTTGTTTCTCCTGATGTTTGAGGTGCCAGCTTTCTACCTAGCCAGAGTAGCAGAGCTTGTGGCTGTATTTCTCCTTGCATGCCCTGACAGCATCAGGTTAACTGGGTACTTGTCTTACTGCCCTGGTGACCTGGTCTGTGGTTTGCCATGCCCTTAGTGAGGAAAGTCTAACTGTTGTCTAGTTATGCTTAACTCTAGGTTAAGAAGAAATGCAGTGAAGGCTTTTATTTTAACAGTTAAAGTAGGCAACACACTTAGAAACACTTATGCAAGATAAAAAAAAAAAGGGGGGGGGGGGAATGCTGAATCTATTCATACCTGCCTTGTATTAAAGAGGTTTTTACCCCATCCTACTGATTTGATCCTCTCACAAGATTTTCTTGTTAGCAAATAGCTTACCTTTCAGGTCACAGATATTAAAAGGAGCCTGTTCTTGAGCCCCCATCAGTTAGTTACCCCTCTGATGAGAGCCAACTCCACCACACCAGGTCTTTGGGAGCAGACCTCAGGCTGCTCTCCAGTTCTTGAGGAACCTCTCATTGCTTACTCAGTCTATCTACAAAATGTTTCAGCCAGTGCAGTGTTAATCTATCCTTTAACTCTTTGGGGTGCAGGCACTTCACCCAGATTACCTTTTCATGTGTGTCTTTTAGACTGAGTGTGTGACTGCAGCCTCTGTGAGGGCCTCTAAGCACTGTCATAATATTACTAATAAGGAGTAATGTCTGAAGTCATGTCTTGGTCTGAAGAGAGGCCTTTGGCAGCATGCCATGCTGCTGCAGGGCTGGAGTGAACCCCAGTGGTTTTGCTTACTCATGCAATTGAGTGGGACCCTTTCTTTGTGACTTGATTGCATTTAGAATCCAGAAGAAAGAATTGGATAAAAATACCAAGCACTGCAAGTCTCCCAGACTGACCAGCCCATTGGCACTTGTCAGCATCTGCTCTGGGAAATGCCACAAGCCTGTTGATCAAGCTGAAAGAACTTTCTTCCTCATGTTCTACCTCTGCTGCATCAAAACATCAACAGTTACAGCCTTTTCCACTTGTTTCTGTTCACTTACTACTCATTTAAGCTACAGCTTTAGGTACTAACTGCTCAGGGGTACAAAAGCCTGTCTGGTTGTTTCAAACCTTTGTTAGGAAACACTGGCAGCCAGTGTTTGGAAGTCTTGACTGGGGTGATCTTTACATAGATTCCTACTGTTAAGTTTCTCATGACTGGAAGGCATCTATCAATGATGAGAATGTGAAGGCTTTGCAGGTTTCTTTGTCTTCATGTTGCATTGCCTTGATAACATAGAAACATAAACCAGTTGCCTGACATAGGCACCATCCTCCTAGTCAGAAAGAAGTCACAGAACAGTGATAAAAATGCTACTGAGGTGAAATCCTGGGGAAAAAAACTTAATAAATTCCCTTTTCCTCTCCATTGTGTGACTAAAAGTGGTCCTGCAATCTACTGGCAAGAAGACATGGAACAATATGCACTCCAGCAACCTTGGAACAGTGTGCAGATACCTCTGGGAATTGTTTCTGCTGGAGAAGGTTGAGGCAGCAATAGGTTTCTGGCTTGCTCTTTTCTGCAAAACTTCTTTTTTATAGCTAAGGCTATAAATAGTTGACAGCTCTTAAATTGAATAATCCTCTCTTCCTCTCCAGGATGAGAAACTGGATGAGGATTTTCAAAGCCAAAAGCCTGTTGCCAGATATCCATATTAATAAATTTGTAATGTTTCTCAGATTTTGAGGGAATTCTCTTATTTTTCCTGGTTTGTGGGTGGTGAAAAGACTCACCCAGAGGCTTTCTAGTGGGCCAGTGGCAGAACCAGAAGCAGGACTTAAGTCTCTTGCATTTCACCTCAGAGCTCTGCCCACCAAATTATAATCTATTTTATAGCCATATGAAACCAGATGAACCATCTCTAACTCCTTTACTAAGGGATCCCTGCTTTTGAGACTTGGTAAAGAATTACAGGGTAAAAAGATTCAAACCCCAGGAGTGGTTGGATATCCAAAGGGTTCCTGGGCACATGCACTAAAGCAGGTGACTTCAGTGACTTTCACATGTTACTTAAACCATCACTGGTGGTCACTGGTTTGTGTTTCATCTTGTGTTGGGATGTGAATGGTGAAAGGTAAGGAGACATGATGTCACCTGTACTGCCATTTCTGCTGCCAAGGTGGTACTTCTGGGAGAGTTTACAAGGCAGCAAGAGCTTACAAATCCAGTCTTGAAAATGGGATTTTAGTAATCTAATTAAAGACTTTTTTTTCAGCATTTTTCCTTGTGAATTTACTTCAAAGAAGAGCTGTGGAAGTGCTGACCAGGGTGATCATAACAGAATTGGGTAGAGATGCATGTGCTGGGGATCAGTGGGAATCGCTGGAACAAAGGGATTTATGAAGGATGCATTGTGTGCTTTTTAATTGTGTAGCTTTTGTCACCCAGTGCCTGATAGAGCTGTTAGATTTCATCTCATCCAGTCCAGAACATGTCTGTCTATCAGTTATTTGCCTTCATGTAGCCTACAACTGATGTTTCCATTAACAGTCAGGATGATCACATAGGTACCAACATCCTTCACAGGGGGAAACTTTTAGTGTTGTATCGATTTGGAAGGGAGAAATTTTACTCTGGTGCATCAGTCTTTCCTATGTGCACTTTTAATGTGGAAAACCATTTCTCTTCAGTGAGAACAGTCTGAAAACAGAGGAAATGGCTTTGAAACACCCTTTTATTATTTTATTGGTGAGGAGGTGAAGCTTCTTGATTTCAGGGAAGAGATTTTGAATCAACTTTTGGAAAGTTTGTAAGAAGCTATTAGCAAAATATACAATGGAGCATATTGTGAAGTTGGGTATTCAGATTGTTATTAAGTTAACAAATCCCCAAGCTATCTGAGTGGAGTATCTAACACATCAGCACATTGACTCAAATCCTAGCAAACTGAAACAGAAATATTTTAGATTGATGCACTTATTCTAAAAGTGGTGATTGCTAGCTGGTGTAGAGATTTGTTTGAGCCACAGCGATAGAAAACAGCCTAAAGAAACAAGTCACCTTCCAGTTTGCAGGGTAGTGTAAAGTGATCCTAGGAGATAAAAGTCAGTGGTGAAGTTTTCTCATGCTTAATTGCACCAAGTATATATAGTTATGAATGAATTAATAAGCTATTCCACAAATATCCTGACTTTTTCTCTGAGAATTATTCAGGAAATGAAAAGCACTTATGTAATGTTAAAGGAATGGAAGGAAAATTTCTTAGCTTTGCAGAAGGGAAAAGAAAACTGCACTCTAAAATCCTTAGGAACTAACTATCCTGAGAAACTAGATCATTGCAGATGTCAAGTGCTTGCAGAAGTGTGTTTTGAGAGCACAGCACGTAGCCCCTTAAAAGGAGTCAGCAGCCCTGATTTCAGATGTGGCCAAAAAAGCTCCAGACCCCTTCTTTTTCACCAGAAGCGCCTCTTACACTGGCCTGCTAATTATTCTTGGTTAGCTCAGGTGGGTGACTGAGCCATATCCAAGGAAAATTAGGGCTTTTTTTTAGATGGAAGGGAGGTATATTACAGATTTTTTTCCAGGACTGTAATTTTCTTCCCTCCTTTGCAGTTAATTTGCTTGCATTGGTGAAAACAGGCTCATCTGGTGCTAAAGCTTTTTGAGTTTGGTTTTTTATTTTCCTAAGGTAGTTGTTCATTTCTTATATTGCAGTTAGAATCTTTATGGCTCTGAGCTACTAAAAAGAAACTCATCTGGCAGGTGCTTAGTAATCTCCTAATAACCTCAACAGCAAAAGAGACACAAAGGTCTAGATTAGAGTTAGGAATTAGGATTTAAATTCTCAGTTTCACTTCTTTCCTAGGATGACAGCCTGTAAAGAGCTTTTGAATCTATCTGTTGGAACCCTCTGGCATGTTACTGAAGTAATCTTTATTTTAACCCCTACCCCAATACCAAGGGGTTTTCACTCTGGTAGAACACTATGCTTTTACTTTCAGGCAACTCCTGCATGCCCTGTATATGGGTCACATATTCCTCCTCCTCTCTATTGGTCTAGGATTTCCAATTATTTCCATATTCATTGGACTCAGTCACTAGCCAGCCAATTGAAACAGGCAGGCTGCTCAATGTCTTTTCCACTCCAGGAGTAATTTAATCAGAGTGACTGCATTATTATTATGTGTGCAGTTCAGCAGCTGAGGAAGCCTCTTCTCTGCTGCTCTTCTCTCCCTTTAGACTAGGAAGTCTTCTTTTTTTTCCTGTGCTAATGGCTACAGAAGGCTAATGGATCTCAAACTGCAAGATGGAGTTGTTTTTTGTTTGTTTTGGTTTGGTTTGGTTGGTTGGTTTGTTGTTTCTGTTCGTTTTGTTGTGTCGTTTTTTCTGTAACTGTGCTCCTTAAACCATATTTTCCCACTTGAAAAGGAGCATGTGCTTGGAAGGATTGAATTTCATGGGGTGTCTCCTATGGAAATCAAGGAGGGGGTAGAGTCTCCACCCCAGCCAAAGGTGCACCCCTCAGAATAGTGACCCTGAGGTCTGAAAAGAAGGAAATACAGAATGAGTCTGTGACATCCTGACCAAGGTATTTGCCTCACACCTGCTCCTCAAATTCCTTCTCTCTGTCCCTGCATGACAGATTCATGTGAAATTCCAGATGTGCCAACAGCTGAGGAAGCTTGTTGTGTAGCTGCACTATGTGCACAGTATTTAGTTTTGAGGGTCCTCATTTTGAAGGCTAAAATGAGATTCTGGAGAAGTCCCAATTTCAAGGTATTTATCATTTTCTTACTCTTTTTTTTTTTTCTCTCTGGGCTGAAGCCATAGTCTGTACCATATCTAAAGTTACTGGGCTGATTGCCAGCACGAATAAATTATTCCAGTAGGCCAGCCAGGCTGGTTCTAGGGCTTCTAAAATAGCCTGTGCATCTGTTAGGGAGAAGGAATAAGCCATGGGCTACTATCTAGTATTTGATGCCTTGCTGTTGCAGCAGGACCTAAATTCTACTGTGCAAAGTGTTGAGCAGTGAGGAACATCATTGTTCTGGAGAGATTTATGGTGTAGATATACAAAATGGGTATAAAAAAGACCTGAAGAGTGCTGAAAAAGTGTTGCATGGCTTCCATCTGGAGCAGCCTCTCTGCCTGGGAGCCTGGCCATTCTGAAGGGAATGCAGCAAGAGACCCCACATGGAGCTACTGGCTCTGACACCACTGGTAGTGGTGACAATATTTGCTACTCCAAGTTGAAACCAAAAAGCTGTATTTATTTAACCATCTGGTTGTAATACATCCTTTACCATCTTTTCCTTTTAGCCACAGATGACTTTTCTATCCATATGCCACATTTTGCTGTTCTAACAGCTTCTGGAAGGGTTGCTATTTTTAACCCTGTAATAATGAATGCACACATGACTCCTCAGCTAGCAAGCAGCTTGTTAACTCAGATGAGTGCCTGGTTCTTGCATTTCTTATCTTTTGAGTCAGCTTCTGAGGTAGGATATCTGGGATAAAGCAGGAGCAGGTATATAAAACCAAAGGGGAGGTCAATAAATCTGTTTTTCATGGTATTCTTTTTCTGCTGAGTGCATCTTAGGTGTGTGTGACTTACTGATAGTGTCCAGTAACACAGCCTGAATCAGAAATATAATGAATAACCAACAGCACATTGGCTTAGTCTCACAGGAGGCAAGTCAGCAAGTTATCAGGAGGTTTCCCACTTCTTGGTATATTCCCTCAGTTGAGCTGTGGTCTTCTGCACTGTAATTATGTAATCTAAGTTAGTTTGCTTTGTGTGGTGATGTTACAGACAGCTCTCCAGTGAAATAATAATGTAGAAAAAGTGGTTTGGATTTTCCCCAGCCATCCATAGACATCTGATGGACTATATTGTTAAGTTAACCAGGTGAATCCCCTGGGCTCCCAACAGGAATGTGGCTCTTGCTGTGTGTAGATGGATTCAGGGAGGCAATTGAGTAGCTCAGTGCAGGAGCCTGGCCTCAGGTAGTGTGAGTTACATCTCTTAGCATGCACATCTTTTACAGTAAACAAGGGAGAGTTCTGCCTGTGATTGTATCCCTGTGCTGTTTATAAGATCATTAAGTTCTTTGAATTTTCCAGTTATTTTTGAGGGAATGCACTTAGTTCTTTTTGACTGCAACTTCATAGAACCAGCTGAAGAAGAGTTGCTTTGTCATTTGTTCCCAAGACGCCAGTCCTGGAAAACTCTGCTTGTTGAACTGACTCTAGCTAGGAACAGGAGATGCTTTCCCATCAATAGGAGAAGGATTATTCTTTTAGGGACCATTGAAAAAATACTTTTATTGAGACATTTCCTTGCTGTTCCCAATAGCCCTCGTTGAACTAACTGTGATAATAGAACAATATCCAGAAAACAGCTGGTGGAGGTGTAAAGATAAAAGAAATATAGGTCTCAGTCAGTTTATACGGAATCTTTCAGGGATTTCAGTAGTGTGACAGGATTTCTCTCTGTGACACTTCAGGAACTTCATTCCTAGCTACTCCTCAGGTGAGTGTTGCAGCTTATTACTAATGAAATCAATAGGAGTAATTGGTTATCAGTATCAAGAGTTTAAATCTTTAGATTATAATCTGAATGATTAGAGTGAACCCTTCAGAGAAGTTAGTGGGACAATGTGCACTTGTAAGAGACTACAGAAAACAGCCAAATTTCATTTTCCACAGGTTAGAACACAGGGAGACTAGAGGCCATTGGCTTGTGGGCAGAAATCTCTTTGAGTTAAACTGCCAGGGGTTAAAATAGTTTGATTTTCATCTCCTACAGAAAACTTTATTAGAAGAAGGGGAAGGGAAAATTTCTACAGGCACAGCAGCAATTTTTTCTTTTATTTCCTTAGCTTGCATGGCTGTGCCAACACATATTCTAGCCAATCTTTGTTAAAAAAAATAGAATGCTATCATTTGCAGGCAGGTTTCCATATGAACAGAAACAAAGACTCAGTAGCAAGAAGCTTCAGCTCATAAGGAAATATCTTTTCTTCAAATATTCTGGTAGGTTATGAGAATTTTATCTTTTTTATTTGGGGATTTTTTTCCCTGTTTGCCAAAGGGCTTTATAAATTCACCTAATTTCAGGAAACTTCTTTAAAAAGATGAACTCTTCTTAAAAAACAAAACCAAATTCAAACTAACAAAAAATGAGCTGGGCTTGCATCAACTTTAATACCTGCCTTGTGAAATCAAACCAAGCTAGATACCTTTGTGGTACAATAATAATAATTTTTAAAAGTTATAAATTAATACTGTGTTATGAAATAACTTTGCATTAAATGTGTTTTGCTTCTGACTGAAGCCTAAAGTTGTTGTTTTAAGAAAGAAGCTCTTTGGAACCTTCCAGGAAATGCTGACCTGACTGCAGGGTGTACTTCTGTGTGACAAAAGGGGGGGAAAAGATAGTTTTTACTGGCAAGGGAAACTGGCTTTACTTATGACATCAATCAGCTCTGTTAGAGAAGCAGGATGCCTCTTGTGTGAACTGTTAATATTTAACACATTTCTAGCTGAATGGCTGTTTTTTAACAGCTATGAACAGTTATGCAATTAAAATCTTCACAATAAAACTAGTTTTAATCCCAATCAAGTTCAAGGAGGGAACTGGAATTTATTAATGATCTTAAATGAGCTCTATGGCTGTAAGTGATATATCAGACAGCTCTGACATTTAGCAACCTACTTGTTCTAATTGGGGTATTTTACAGTGGAGAGTGGAAAGCAATAGCACTTTAACTTGTGTGTATCCACATTGATCCACCCTCACACAGAATATATATTATCTATTATATATATCACACTGGCAGGACATATTTTAATGGAAATAATTATGCTGTAAAAAAAAACATTCCTGGATTTCTACTGCAATGGAAATCATTACTGTATAAGTTGTAAGAACTCTGAGAAGTTATCAATTTACCTTGGTAAGAGGGAACTGATTAAATCAGCAGCACTGGGGTCCAGATGAAGGGAAAAGTTGTAACTTCTGCTTTGGTTTTGTAACTTGGAGAGCAAGAAGCCTCCATTGAATGTAAAACCAGTCACTCCAAGTTCCCTCACCAGAAGAAACCACAGTATTTCTATGAACATTAAAGCTTTGAAGGGTTGCTTGTTTGAAGACTGCTTCTAATAATTGTTGTAACCTATTTGCAAGATGCTCAGGTTATAATTGTTCATTATAGAGGGGAACAGTGGAATTAATTGTCTTTCTGTGGGTGGAGTTAGATACTGAGACCTTCTTTTGAGAGTATGAGTAGTACTACAGGGAAGATTTCCTTTTGAAGATGACTCTGGAATCAAAGGGTAGGAAATGAAGATTTTTTTCTTTCCCCAGTAAGTTTTCTGCTCTCTTCAAATATTGACATTTAGCATTTTGAATCTGGGTGCTATTTCTTAACAGCCATTTCTGACTGTTTCAAGAGCTCTGTCAATAATAAAGCAAATGTTGGTGTTCCAAGTGCTTTGTTTGGGATGTGAGAATGTCAACACAAGGAGCAGAGGTGTGTTTTTTAACAGGGGAACAATAAGGGAAGGGTATGAAGGTGCACCCAGTCACTTTACCAGATGGATCCTTTAATTTAGCCCTAGGCAGATGAACTGGGCTGAGAAGGAGTTGACAATTCATGATTTGGCATTGCAAGATAATTTCCTTTTGCATTCTAAGGACTAAGGGGGGGAAATCTTATCCCTAACATTTAAAGCAATTTCTCTGTAGTGCTGCGTAATTAAGAAGTTCAAGGCAAATGCAAACTGGCTGTAGAATGTCTTAGGGTTTGTTTTGTTGTGTTTTGGGGTTGTTTTGTTTTGTTTTTCTGAGGCACTTAAAGGTGAAACATCTGTTTCCTCCTCCACATAGCTCATTTGGGAGATTAATCTGACTCTAGTGAACTCTCTCTGCAACATGTGCTGCTGTTCAGTGGAGATGTTTCAGACACCTACACGAAAACTAATTGCAGCTCCTGCCATTCACTGCTACTACTGGGGAAAAAAAAAAAAAAGGAATTTCAAAAAGTTTTGTGAGCTAAAATTGTAATTGGCACCCTGCAATAGGAATCTGTGGCAGAAAATCCTTGAAAACATGGAATTATTAGGTGCTGAGAGGTCACTGCCTCTGCAAACATGACTGTTCTTTTTCCATCCATTGCCATCCTCAACATGAAGAGGGAGGAAAGGGAGATAATCTACAAAGAGATACTGGTTTGTGTCCCTCTCTTCTGCACAAATTCTCAGCTTGTTTTTTAGGAATCAAAAATTCAGGCTTGAAATACCTCATCTTTTCTGTGCAGAGATGAATTTCATGTATCTTTCCAGTCCATTAAACATCCAGCTGCTGGTGAGTAATGGTGGTGGGTGCACACCACCCAAAATTTCAAGCCAACCAACTTTCTTGTTTTGCCACTCCCTCTGACTGGGAGCAGCAGCCTGCACTGGGCAGAGCCATTGACACAGTGCTTACAGTGCTGACAGAACCTGTTTCTGTGGTTAGATATTTTGGGGCCCAAGCTCCTTGCAAACAAGTGAAAAGCACCTCTGTGAGCTGAGCTTGACCTATGGCTGGGCTAGCAGGTTGAGCTGAGGTCGAAGATTCTTTTCCAAACAGAGGCTTTTTTAGAATCCATGTCCTTTTCCTCAGCCAGCAGCCGCACCACTGTGCATTCCTTAAAGCTTCTCTTTGCAAAGAGACTAATACCACTTGATGCAGCTCATTGCTGTGAAATACAGAGGTTTTTTTGTCAGTTCCTGGAAAAACCTTGACATTTCAGTTTGTCTCCCTTTCATCTGGGGCTCTCTCTGTTGGTGTGAAACTGTGGCTCTGGTGAAATCAACAGAGAGGTTGTTAGGAGGAGTTCCCATCCCTGCACTGTCTGTGCAGCTGAGCTGTGACCACCTTCAGTGTTGCCTTCATCTGCTTGTTTTGGCACTGGTGTGGACTGGGACTGCTTTCACAAGTGTGCCCCTGGGATAGCAGACAGTAGCAGCTGTATGGTTAAATGGCACTGTAAGGCAATGTCATCAGAGCCACCAGTGCAGTTGGAGAAGACAGCTCCAGCAGCAGAGGGAAGGTACTGAATGCTTGTCATCAGCACACCTCCAGGCATGGCAAAATCCCCGTGAAGAAGGTGGAAAACCCCAAGGCTTGAATTCCTTGTTCTGTTCAGAGGACAAAGCTGAGTTAATTTACTGCCCTCAAGTGTTTTTAAAGATGTATCTTTGATGGGTGAGATTATAAACCAGAAAAATAGAGAGGAAAGAATGAGCGAAGAGAGAGCCCCAGTATGTTTTAGTGAAGATAGCTATATATATACACATGCAGTTTAAGGTCAACATTTGAAGAGCTCTTCATCCAAAACTCAAATCTGTTGCTGCTTATAGAACTGAAATGGTGTGTTTATCTAAGCCATTGAGATGTAATTTCAGTTTATACCATGTTAGCACAACTAATCCTTTCAGTGATGTTCAGCTTCTGCCAATTCAGTCAATGGACTAATTGTGTGAAGTGAAGCATACAAGCCCAGCAGTGTTTTATGGACTTACATCTCACCACTTCCTGACCCTGTCTCACTGCACACTACCTTCTTGCAGTCTTCTACCCATTTCTGGAGTTAGAAATGCCCAGATGGATTTTTTTTCCCTGCCTTGACAAGCTCCTTTACATTGCAGGAGAGCAGCTTTTAGAGAGCATCCATAGGAAGCATCTCCACTACAGCCTCTCACCACACAGGAGACAGACTGAAGATGTAGGCAGCTGGCAAATGTGAAAGCCATGAAGAGGTGTTCTGAGGTTGGCAGTGCTTTTTATAGTACCTGCATCTTCTGGGAAGGGCATAAGAAGGGAGATAAACAGGAGAAGATTGTGGCAAGCTGAGGAGTAGCTGGAGCAGACCAAGATGTTCCAAAGAGAAGATCACAACAAAAAGGTAAGGGTGCCAACTTCATCCTATAATTTTTTCCTGCTGCTTGACTATTTTCTTCAACAATTCTTCCTTTGAAAACACTGACATTTTCTGGAGAATCCTGTAAATACTCTAAAGGCCATTCAGCATTACTTTGAGAAAAAGACAGTAGTATTTTTATAGCTCTAGTCACATCAATTTCTACTGTAAAAGTGTGTGGGCTGGTGGATTCTAGAAGCTCTGCAGACTGATAAAATATTGATAACAGCTCAAAGATCTGACATATCTCTGCATAACTGCTGTATATGGATAATAATCAGTTGAGACTTGGGAGGGAAGGTCATGTAGCAGTTGAAAAAAGTCCTACAGAAGACTGACTGAGGACTAGAAAAAAATTGAAAATAACTCAAACTCTTCTTCTTGGCTCAACTGTTTCTACTTAAGGATCTGCTGGTGAGGATATATGACTATGAATCTCCATTGTCAAAAGCAGTGTCATCACGAATGCATCCAAAGGAAGAACATCAAGGGGTTAATTTGATTGTGTTCAAGTCTAAGAAATCACAGTGTAATCTAGGATGTCACTGAGCCTTGGTCTAAGTCTATTGTCAGTTCAGTAAATGATGAAGTTCCTTGCATCAGCATGGATTTGGGCCAAAACTGAGGGATTTTGAAAATCCCACTGGTAGCATTCTCAGCACAATTGCTTTAAAGCAGCTAAATCAGTATTTGTGTTCAGTCATCTAATTTTTCTTTCCTGTTTCTAAGTAAATCTGAGAAAGTTTTACTAAAAAAAAAGATACATAATGTTTGAACTTCTCTTAGTTTTAAAAATCCCTAAGCCAGCTTTCACTGACCTTCCTCTGTGGTCTTCATTCCTGGGCAGAGAGCATGTGTGGAAAACACATTGTTGAAAGGCATGTTATGAGAAACAGAAGGTCTTAAAATGATAATGTAGTGTGGAATGATGACAGCCTCCTAATGGAAGCAAAGCTTTCCCTGGTTTTGGGTAACATTTGATTTGAAAGCTCCTGAAAAAATCCTATCCCTAGTTTTTTTATTTTTTAGGGGAGCACCTGGTGGGATATGTAAAAAAACAATTAGTTGCAGGAATTGATCTTGATAATATTTTCTAGTTTCTTGGTTATCAAATTTCTACTCCAGGACAGATTTCCTAAGTTCAAATGGGACCACACTTGCCATCTGGTGTTCTGGAAAACATGCCTGGAAGCTGCAATGTGTGTGGTAGCCCTGGGGCTGACCTGAGTGCTTTGGGAGTTGGGAATGCTTGGAGAGCCACCCTTAGATGGATGGACTGAGCACTTCAACATCTCACCAGAAGGACCTGGACTAGTTTTTCACTTGCAATAGGCCATGTTATTGAAATGAAAGGCATGCATGCAGGATTTCCCGTGCAGGATTTCCCATGTAAGGCTCTTGACACCTCTTGGGTCTTCACCCAAGCCCTTGACAGCTCTGAGATCTGCCATAGCAGTTGAGAAATGAGGTAAATTCTTAGAACACTTTCAGTTACCTGGACACAGTGACCACATTCTAAGATGCTTGAATGACTGTCCTTGTCATTTGTCTTTCCAGGTCTTCAGGCTCCACCAGCCACCAGCTGATGATGTCGCAGCAGCATCGGTGTTGCCATGAGGATCGGGAGGTGCCCTGCCTGCTTCATAGTTTGTCTTTTGGTCCTGCTGGGTAAACACCAGAGAGCTGTCACTAGAGAGGCAGAGCACACGTTTTAGGAGAGCTGAACAAGCCAATTCCTGCACATAGATGCATCTGTGTAGGAACATTCCAAATCCAGGGGCCTCTGTGGCACTGCAGGAACGGAGGAACCGTTGCGTGTCTGGCGTTGGACTCTGAGAGATGATGCTCCGACGAGGATTTGTTCTACTTCTCCCCAGATGTGTAGGCCTGCTGGTGGTGGCCTGTTGCTCAGTGTCTATTGTTTACATGTTGGCTTGCACACCCAAGGGTGACAGCCAGCAGCTTGCCTTGCCCAGGGTGCACGGGCCCACTGCAAAGGAGGGATATGAAGCCATTCTGCAGGAACAGGAAGAGCGACACCGCAACTACATCATCAGCTTGAAGAAACAAATAGCCCAACTGAAGGCTGAGCTTCAGGGCAGGAGTGAGAAGCTTAAGCACGTGCAGGACCAGTACTCAGACCCCTTGGACATTCAGCTTGACCACAGTAACCCACAGCAGGCCCAGGCTAACCTGCTGGCTTTCCTCCATTCCCAAATAGACAAAGCAGAGGTGCACAGTGGCATTAAGCTGTCCACAGAGTATGCAGCTGTGCCCTTTGAGAGCTTTACTCTGCAGAAGGTTTACCAGCTGGAGACAGGCTTGACACGCCACCCAGAAGAGAAACCTGTGAGGAAGGATAAGAGAGATGAGTTGATAGAGGTGATTGAGTTAGCAGTTGGGAGTCTAAACAGTCCAGAGGGGGACAGCAAGACAAAGCACCGTGTATACACAGCCTCTGACTTCATTGAAGGTTTGTATGCAGACAGCATGTTAGAAAGAGTGATTGAAAGAGCTGGGACTGTTTAGTGTGATGAAGAGGAGGCTGAGGGGAGCCCCCTTCACTCTCTACGGCACCTGAAAGGCCATTGTAGAGAGGCTGGTGCTGGTATCTTCTCACAAGTCATTAGTGATAGAACAATAAGGGATGGATTCCAGCTATACCAGGGGAGGGGCAAACTGGGCATTAGGGAAAAAATTTTCACTGAAAGAGTGGTCAGACAATGGCACAGGCTGCCCAGGGAGGGGATTGAGTCCTCAGGCCTGGGGCTGTTGAAGGGGCATTTGGATGTGTTTTTGAGGGATGTGGTTTAGGGGTGAACTTTGTAGAGTAGGGTTAATGATTGGACTTGATGACCCCAAGGGTCTTTTCCAATCTGAATGATTCTATGATTCTAAGGTCCACATAGTGATAGTGAGGGGTTCTGGTGTTGACTGCCTTGCTGAGGGAGGTGGGTGTTACCTCAGAGCACAGATGTCTGGGATGATGTTAGTGCTGTGACCCAGAGATGCTGTCTCAAGAGCAACTGCAGAATTAATTCACTGTCAGTGTTAAGACTGACAACTGTAGTTCAAACCCAGATGCCAGTGTTACCCTTACTTCCACCTGTACAGCTCTGCCAGAGTCAGAGTGGCAAGACAAGCTTTAAAGATAACATTTGAGGAGATCAGTAACTCAGTTGACATTACCTACAACTTCAAATGACTAGGAAAGCTTGGCCTTTACAGGGGATGTCCTGCACTGGGAGTGGTGCACCTTAGCCCTTGGATTCTAAAATGAGCTAAACAGTGTTTACCCTCACCTAGTATCAAGGCAGTAAGTGTGGAGTTTCAAAAGATGTTTCTGATGTTTATTATAGGATCTGAACAAGTGTGTGGCTGTTCAGCACCAGCTCTTTCATGGGGAGAGGGGAAAGGAGATGTTTCCTGCCATACATTCATTAATGTCCTTTTAAAGTTACCCTTTTGCTTAGAAAGTGCCTTTATGCACAATTAAGGGGCTCCTTGGGGAACAAGGCAGGTTCTGGTGTGGCATGGGGAAGAGATTCACATTGCAGTGCTGGCTCTCTAGAGGCTCTTCATGCACTAATGGCCTTCCTGGCTTTCACATACCATGGTGAAATAATCCAGAGGGAGGAAGCCCTGCATGTGACCGTGGCATCTGGAGCCCTGTGTGCTGCTCAGGCTGAGCTCAAGAAACCTTTCTAGTGTCCTCATCTGCAGGGCAGACCCCAAATCTCATTCTTACCCAGCAGTGCAGATTTGTCTGCAAATGCAGAGATCCGTGCATCAGGGCTGGAAACAAATAGCTGAATTGGAAGATTTCCCTGCTGAGTTCCTTTGGAGGTCTCTGTTATCTCTTGGCAGTCTCTTCCCCCATCTTTCATTCTCCAAGAACATCCAAAACTGCCAATCAAAGCACAGAAAAAAATCCATTGCTCTGTATAACTCGAGCAGGAGAAGGGAGGACTGAGTTTTCTGTTCCAGTTCTGCATTTCAAGTATAATTTGGACTCAGAACTTGTTTTGGAGATGGTGCTCAGCAGGTGCCACTCCCTCCACAACAAGTTAGTAACAGGCTGGGTTCCATGGCAGCTGCTGGCAGTTTTGTACCTATCCAGCAACACAGCAACCATGAGCTGTGTTACCCAGCCAGCAAAACCAGCTGTTTCCATTCTCTGGAACTGCCTGAGGCAGCTGGAACTTTCTGGGAAATACATCCTAGGTCTGTACTGAAAATAATGCCAATGAACACTGTAAGCTTTTTATCTTCCAGCTGCTTAGCAATAAGGACACACAAAAGCTGTATGAAACTCTTACATTAAAGGTGGGGCTACTGCCCTCAGCTGAAGGTGGAGAGATGTGCTGAAGGAAAATCAGGTAATCTGAGGCACAGATAGGATTCAGAACCTGAACTGCTGCTCTGGATGTGTCTTTGTGGCTGCCCTGTCAAGCAAATTCTTTGACAGGGGCTTTACTCAAGTGTGTAGCTGATCCCAGGTTTACTGGCATGTAGAGTGGTGCAAAGTATTCTTGTGAGGGCTACACCTGGCACCTGCTGGAACATCTGGCACCTGCTGGTATCATTTTTCTGGTTCACTGCTACCAAAAACCAATAGGCAGAGTGGTGGTGTGGGGGAATTAATTTGATTAGGGTCTCTGTCTCTTCCTCTATTTCGTGCCTTAACTCTTGGCTTTTCAAAGGCAAAACTGTTTCCTCAAGCACATTTAAGGAGGAATATTTTGTCTCTGTGACTGGGATCCCTTAAAACAAGCAGGGCATCCTCTTCAGTTTCTAGACAGAACTACTTGTGTGTGGGAATTAGACAGGGACCCTGGTACCTTACAGCTGAGCTCAACTCCTTCTCAGCAGATTTGCTGCTACATGCAGTTTGAGAGGATTCTCCCACAGTTCTCCTTCCAGGAGTAATAACTGACATGTGGTGGAATTTTCCATTCTTTTTTTCTTATTCAAAACCAAGAGAACCACACCTCCTCCCTGGGGACTGAAACATATCCATCTGGCTGCTACTCTGCTCTGCTTCTCTCCTCCTAGAGACACTTGGGCTGCTCAGCTGCTATAATCCTCCCCTCACCTCCTTATTGCTCCCACTTTTATAGCAGCACACTCAGATCATCAGCAGGCTTTCTGTAGGAATAAATGTGTGAGCAGATTCTAAGACCCAGGTTGCCTTTCTCTGGCCACATGGAAGAGGAAATGCAGAGACTAGTAGGTCACCAAGTGTTCTCAAGTTCAATAACAGCTGGAGTTCATGGTCTGCAGGGCAGACAATATAGATAATCCACAGGGAGTCAAGGGCACAGCAGTAAAACTTTACCAGTAAAAGAATGATGGAGCTGCTATCTCACTAGATTCATCTACTCTGCTGAAGGGAGGGTTGGAGCCTTTGTTGAATCAGCTTATATTAAAAACAAAGCATAAAGTGAAGAACACATCAGTAAATCTGCTATAGTATTAACCAACTGAAGGTAAAATAAACCACTTACACAATCATAGTAAAGATAAGAAATTCCACAGAACCCTAGAGAGATAAAATCACACCTAATTGATCTTTTAGATGTTCTGGACATACTTATGTAAAAGCTCCAGTAGAAGATAAAGAAATTATGTCACTGCTCTTAAAGAAACCTCAGGCCTAGAGCTTCACAGGAGACGTGACAGGCTAACCATGAGTTAGGTGTGAAAATGAAGGGAAATAGAAAAGATGTAAAACCAAATACAGCATTGTTTTGGTCAGGCTGTTCTTCAAACCAGATGGAGAGAGAAAAAAAAAAAACAAAAACACAAAGAAACAAGCAGAGGAGCTTTCTTGCAGAGATGTTTTGCTTGTCTCTTGAGTTTCTGCAAGAGATGGAAGGCAATGCCATGATACTCTGATGAAGTTGTTAGGATGTTTGTGGTGACTTAACCAGTCATTAGAATTAGCATTTAATTATTCCTGCTTAAACTTAAGAGAAATATATGAAAAAGCTTTATTTCATTTTGTACTGGAGGGACTGGGTAAAATCTGAGCAGGTAAATCCAGAGTGGGTAAAAATCTACAGGCTTTTTGCCATCTTTAACTCATTTAAGTTATCAAAATAATGTTTCAGTGGGGCATGACCAGTAGTCTCAGAGTTCCTGCCAGCTTTCAGCACAGGACCAGTCTCACCCCTTGGGTATGTTAAAAGTTCATTCCATACAGGAAAGAAGTACATGCTTGTATGAATTAAATACCCTTGGAGACTGTCTAATGGGATTGTGTCCTGGCCTCTGAGAAACTCCATAGTGTGGTCCCTGCAGGCTATTACTCGGGTGCCCAGGAGTGGGCATCGTTGCCACAAAGAAGAGTCTCTAGAGGGCTGGATAAACAGGAGAGTTTAGTCCTAATCTGCAGTGGGGGAAGCTGATGGCTGCTGGGGCCTGGTTGCATAGTTTTATTAGGAAGCTTTCCAGAAAACCTCCCAGAAAGGAGGAAATGAATGTGCTCATCAGGAAATTGCTTTGCTGGGAGATGGCCTAATCACTCATATTGCAGAGGCAGGCTGCCTTTCTCTGCATCCCCATTGCCATGCACTCCTGAAGTGTGCAGTTAGAGCAGTCAGAAAAAGAAGGACACAGTGTCTGCTGGGTTATACTGAGTATGAGCAATTGGTAGTAACCTTGAGGGGTCTGTAACTCAGCCAAGCTTTGGAATGTGCCTGGGAGAATACCAAATAGCTCCTGCCACCTGGGGCTGTGTCCCTAACAGCTTCCAAACGATGTGGAGCTGCACTCTGCTTTAAAAGTCTCACACCTCTGCTGCCTTTTCAGCTTAGGTAAAGCATGAAGACTCCATGTTCTTTTATTTTTCCCTCCAGAAGCACAGCTTTGCTCCCAAATCTCCTCTCTTTTGTTTTCTCCCCAGGGATCTACCGGACAGAAAAAGACAAAGGCACGTTGTACGAGCTGACTTTCAAAGGAGACACAAAACATCAGTTCAAGAAGATTGTTTTGTTCCGGCCATTTGGTCCTGTAATGAAAGTGAAAAATGAAAATGTCAATATAGCTGACACACTTATTAATGTCATTGTGCCCCTGGCCAAAAGAGCCAGCAAATTCCGGCAGTTCATGCAGAATTTCAGGTGGGTTTCCATGCCAGTGCTGCCTTTACTTTGTCTTACTTGGAAAATAAGATGCCATTTCAGCAGTTAACACTCAATAAAAACCATTCTGCTTTTCCATAACATCTCCTTGTGCCACTTAGAAGTCATTTTTTAAAATATATTGGAGATATTGAAAGGCATTTGTCTGCTTAATGCATTGTGATTAGCAGGAAAAGCAATTATGTTCCAGTCATCAGGGTTTCTGATTTGCAGTGTGTCTCAATCTGGTCTGCTGGGGCACACACCACTGTGGCAACAGGAGAATTTCATGCCACTGGTTTAAAGGAACATTTCTAAGGGAAAAAAAAAGGAATTAATGCTCCCAAACACTTTGCCAGACCCTGTTAGAGAAAAGATGAAGACAATAAGAGGCAAGAAGGAAATATATTTCAACTTTCAGGATAGTTGCTTTTCCATTTCTTCCATTTATCAGCACAGAGTTGATGTTTGGAGGGAGAATTTAATTGAGATGTGGCTTTAAATAGCTTCCCAGAAAAGACTGTGGTAGCAACAGACACTGACTCTTACAGTGGGATTTGTTTTGCCTAATTGCAGCTGTCTAAAAATAGTCTCCTCATCTAAATTAGCTATCTGATAGATGCTTGGTTAGGATGGAAGTAATCACCCTCTGGTCATGCCGATCTCTCTGCTGATTATAGATGAACTCTTGCAAGTGAGGCATGATGTCTGGCATTAGTTCAGATTGGCCTACCCTTGGGCTACTGCCTTGATTTCTGCTTGATACTTTGCTTTTAATTTCTTAACAAAATGCCAAAGATCTGAACTCTGGAACATTGTTACCAAAAAAAACCCCAAACCAGCCAACCAAAACCCAGGTTAAGAGGTAGGTCATGTATACCATCTTTAAAAACACCTCAGGTTCTCCTGGAGTTCTTCCTGAAGGGTCTGATTTAACAGTGACCTCCTATTAATATAACAAACACTGCTTACAGAGGGTTTTCCTAGGAAAATATAGTCTTCCATAGTTTTCTGTCCCATCTGACAGAGCCCCTTTGTCAGGACAAGGATCTCTGCCCTCAGGAATGTTTTTGAGGGTTCACCCAACTCTGCCTTCCCCAGGGGGTGGAGGTGATTGAAGAAAGTGAATTTCTGGGACAAGTCACAAACCTGTCTCTGTTCCCTAGGGAAATGGGCATTCAGCAGGATGGGAGAATTCACCTCACTGTAGTTTACTTTGGGAAAGAACAAGTGAATGAAGTCAAATCCATACTTGAAAACACCTCCAAGTAAGTACATGACTGTCTGATGTGGGCTGTTGATACACTGATCACACCATGAATCAGAGACTAGGTAGCTGTCCAAACTCATCAGTGTGCCAAAAAGTTCTAAACTGCAGTGAAGAAAACGTTTTTTTTTTCTTTGCATCAGATAAAACAGTGTCACCCTGACAGCCCCACACTTGTGGGTTTTGATGGTGGTTTTTAGAACCACAGATCAGATTTTACTGAATTTACCTCAATGCAGCTTTTTTTTTTTTTTTTTTTTTTTAACATACTGGTAACTTCTTCAGTGTTTTTGAACTGTTAGGACTGCAAATTGTCTCCCAAAGGCAGAGGCAGACAATTTCAGCAGAGCACACAGGAACTAGGTCTATCCTGGTTGTTGGCACAGCTGTATTTGTGAGATCATGTGGCACTGTAACCTTTTGTTGTCTCCACATGGCAAGCCCCTTGTGTAGATACAGGTGTGACCACAGTTATTTTATATTTGCCTACTGAAGGTGTTTTTGTCCCAGACTTGTTGGGATGTTTGTGAGGTCTGCCCAAAGAATGTCTGTGGCAGGAATGCTGGTGCAGGAATACACAGGCTAAGTGCTGAATGTAGGCATAGTGGAAGAGTCCTCAAGGCTCAGAGGATAGAACTTCCCTCAAACTCCCCTCAAACTTTGATACTACAGATTTCTAGGTTAATTATTTCATATTGGATTCCCTCCCTGACTTAGAGCTGGAAGGACAGGATAATTTGCTGAATATTTCCCTTCTCCTAGGTCAGCCAACTTCAAGAACTTTACCTTCATCCAGTTGAATGAAGAATTTTCCAGAGGTAAAGGATTGGACATTGGTGCTCGATTTTGGAAAGGAAATAATGTTGTTCTCTTTTTTTGTGATGTGGACATATACTTCACAGCTGAATTCCTAAACACCTGCAGATTGAACACTCAGCCAGGTACTGCTACTCATGAAGTGTATTGTCTTTCAGCAGATTTTTACCTGTTGTGCAACAGCTTTCACTGGAGTATTCTTGCCTTTGAACTGGTAATGAAGCTGCTGTAAATCATTCTTGAAACTCAGAGAAGATGAGACTTAAAACATGTATAAAAAAAGCTATTGCAGGCTGGCTTTTGAAAGCTTGTAACACTCCTGCTCCCACTGTGGCTGAATTTCTTGCCTTCAGCACCTGTGCTTTCTGGAACAGGATCTTTTTGTTAATTATATCTTCACATTCACATTTGCATGCAGAGAACGTAGGCTCAGTCCAAAACTTGGGTGACTTTGTCTGGATTTGCTCTGGCTTGGACAGCATCTTATAGGAAAGAGAAGTGTGTTTTCTACAGCTTAAAAAAATAAATAACCTATTGTAATTTCCAGGGAAGAAGGTGTTTTATCCTGTTCTCTTCAGCCAGTATAACCCCAGTATCATTTATGGCCACCATGATTCCATCCCATCTTTAGAACAGCAGCTGGTAAGTACAAGCTTCTCTGAATGTCTGCTTTTATTTGGACAAATCATTGCTCTTGGGTAGCATTTCCCTATTCCTTGTACACAGTGACTACCACACAGACAAAATCACAGCAGTCACCTTACTGTGAGATCTGCAGTTAAATTTCACAGGGCAGTACCTTGGTACCATTTCTTTTAACCCTTGTTTGATATTTTATACATGAGACCTAAGAATTTAAACCATGTCTGCTTCTCTCCCAGAAGGGATTTGCTAATTAGCTAACAATTCCTCCAGGGTGTGCTGTCTTGGGGTGACAGCTTCTGCTATTGCTCTCATTTCTTCCTTTCACTGAATAGTTTCTTTGCTTGCACCTTGAGGAGCTGACATTTGTAAAAAGCAAATATATCCTTAGATGAGTCAGTGAAAACAGAATTCCAGTGGCTGTCACAGTTATTCCTCCACTTACTTGAACACCTACAGTGTCTTTTCCCATCCCACAGCTGATGATGAAGCTGCCTGTGAGCAGACTGTGTTTCTCAAGTGTACCCTGTTGTCTCAGAGCTGAATTATATGCTTAGAGCTGTCCCTTCTGCTTTTAATCTGGCACTGCTAAAACACAACCTAACTCCAAAGATTTCCATCTTACCTGCTTATCTTTGGTGTGAGAACACAGCATTATTTTTTGAAACATTGCCACAAGGCATCCAATTCAAACATGCAGCAAAAGCCAGGTGGATCTCCTTCATGTCACCCCCCACTCTTGCCTCTTTCCAGAGTCAGCAGGTCACAGTCCCCTGCCCACAAGTGCTGGTGAGTGGCTGAATTTCACCCTGAAGCACAGACCAGCTAAACAGCTTCATTCAGTTTGTCCCTTTTCACAGAATCACAGAATCACAGAAATTAGGGGCTGGAAGGGACTTAGAAGATCATCTAGTCCAACCCCCCTGCCTGAGCAGGATCACCTAGACCAAGTCTCTCAGGAACAGATCCAGGCGG
>JANHGL010021250.1:393-32389 GCA_024611195.1 Ceyx melanurus
GTGTGGTGCGTCTGCGGGGTGTTGGGTGAGTGGTTCTACGGGGTGGGGAATGGGTGCTTGTATCCAAAAGAATGGGGGGGGGGGGGGGGAGTTGCAGCTCTTCTGTGCAGCTTGAGGAGATGTGCAAGGTGAAAGCAGGGAACACAATAAGCAAAAGGCAAATGAAAAGGATGGGGTAAAGCCAAGCTGAACCAAGCCACAGCCTCCCACCCACGTGCAATGCTTTCACCCATTTCCCCACTTCTCCATCCTTCTGCCAGGGACCCTGCACTATCTGAGCTCTGCACTCACTGCAGCTCCCTGGACTCAAAGCCCAGTGTTACTTCTGGCTGCTTCTTATTGTGTCCCACTCCCAGCCTTTGCATGCACAGACACACGTGTGCACGTGAAAACCTTCCTGCTACTGATTCTAGGATATCTGACCTAGATAAAAAAACCTGTCTGACAAGGACACTGGAGAGATGATTCTGTTTGGGGTGAGTGAGAGATAACAAGTGTGTTTGTGCTCAGACTCTATGCTTGCTTGTATTTCTGCATCTACTGGCACTACTGCTGCAGCTCCTTCCATGCTGCTTCCCTCACTTGTGTGTCATATTCACTCTGAAAACCCTTCTAGTCCTGCTTCCAGGAAGAATTATATGCAAAATGACAATTTTTAGCCTGCAAACTGTTGTTGTTATTATTGCCAAGGCCATCTTTCTTTAGTATTTCCCTGAAAATAGTGCCAACATTATTATTATATGAGAAGTAGGAAGCATTCTTTCCCTTCAGCCACATTTCCTACTTCAGAGTTAGATAATCTTCCAACAGAGAGAAATTTCCAAGATATCATTATGTTAGAGTAAAGCACATGGAGGTTTTTGAGCCTCATGTTCTACAGACAGATAACTGCCCCCCAGAAAAAGAGGGAATGGTGTAGATAAAGCCACCTCCAAAGGGCCACGAGGGCTAACTCCAATGGAGCATTTTGGATAATAATGGTCAGGTCACAAACCCTGGGAGTGCAGGGCTTGGGGAAAGGCTACTGGCCAGGATTTTAGGAGGTTTGGTCTGATTTGGCAGGTTGGGTTAGGTACATTAGGTGGGCATTTCAGGAGCCAGCAAGCCCTGCAGCTTTCATCTGCATCTGGCAGCCTCAGTGAAGAATTGTCTTTCAGCTGATTACATCTCTTGGACCACTTTTCATTTCCAAAAGACACATTACTTGCCTGTGGAGCTTTTTATGCATATATTAAGTCTGGCTTTGTGTTAGCAGCCCTTGAAAGTTGTTTCTGAGTGAAACCACGGCGAGTGAAGAGGCAGATTTGGACTTGGATCTTGATTATAAGTCATTTTTGCCCTGATTTTGCTAGGGTCCAATAGCACATTATGCCTTTTGTGCCATTTCTTACTGTCCTCTCTATGCCTTGGGTGGCTGCCAAAGCATAAGTGTACTGTAATTCTGTGAGCAGGATGGCTCACCTGGAAGGTGGCACACAAGTTTCTGTTCTGGAAGTATCTGCTAGGCTGCCATGACTGCTGGTCTGATGCATGACTGTGCTGGGGTGCTGGGGGTGGTTGCTGTGTAGCACAGACACACCTGAGCAAGCTGAAAAAATAACTCTAAGCTCTACTCAGACATGGGGGTGTGTGGTACATAGAAGTTTCCTTACTGAAACAGCTGAGTGGCCCTGGGAATGCTGCAGTGGGAAACCTGGATCTGTCTGGGTCATGGCTGTGGGTCAGGGAAAGAGCAGAAGAAAACTGTATCCTTCCTACTTGTGGAGGATCTAATGCTGTTGTTCTAGTGTTGGCAATTTCATTTTTTAATTAAAATGAGATTTTTCCATCCCTTCACAGCTGCTGGCCAGGGCAGTTAAGAATCTTGCTGTCTTCCTCAGCCCCCTGCAGAGATGAGATCCTACAAGCACACCTCTCAAAATCCTGGGAATTCTGCTCCTTGAGTAAGCCCTAGAACCAAAGTCCCTGTGTAGTAACCCAAAACAAGTGCAGAGATCAAATCCTGCTTGGTAATGGTTTGTGGCAGAGCCAAGAAGTGCCAGAAGGGATTTAAACAGGTCATTTTTGAGAACATTTAATAATAATTGTGGGTCTGCATGATTAAATCACGTGTTAAGGTAATGCATTGCCAGTGAAGGCTGATGGATGCAAAGGCTCCAAAAGGCAGAGATCTTCCCTCTCCAGCCCCTTCCAGGGTGTTACTGGCCAGCGGAGGGTTGCAGTCCTGGTTTTCACTGAAATCTGAAGCATCTCCTCCATCTGCTGCTGCAGACTGGAAATTGTGAAGTGGGACCAATTTCTGGACACTCGTTAAGAGAAACGCATTGATTTAATTGTGCAATCCTATAAATGCCAATAGTTTCTCTTCCAGGACCTGTAGATATGCTCCACATTAGGTGCTGCAGTCCTCCTAATGAAGTGGTATTAAACTTGTACCTGCATGGAGGTGCATTGACCTAGATTTATCAAGCTGTTACACTTAATGCTTAAATTGCACTTGATTGGCCCAGTGGTCTGATCTGGTCTGGCAAATACTATATTCTCTACAAGGTTCCTAAGAGGAATTCCCTAGCTGATCACACATTTCTTTACACTATTATAGATCTTCCCCTATCCATTTCTTCTCACTCGTTTCTACTTATTATCTAGGGAAGCTATTTGCAGCAGCTTGTTCACAGGAACATGTGAAATTACCTTGTTCCTCTCTTGCTCCAAGTCTCCACTGTTAAAAGAACAAATATTTGATTTTTTTTTTCTTTTTCCTCCTTAGCTGGAAACATCTTTTTGTATACGAGAGTATTAGTGAGTTGGGTTTTTTTTTTCCCTCCAATTTCCTGCCAGAGAGAAGAGCAGTTGGGAGTTTTTCACTGAAACGGGTTCTCATTAGCAAATACCATTTTGTCGAAATAAAAATACTTTGCAGAAATGTACTGATTTCAGCAAATTGATGATCCTTCACAGTCTAGGGGCTGCCAGAAACTAGCTCATAGGGTAAGCTGAGGAACCATGATCTCTAAGAATGCTGCTCAAAAATTATTTAAATGGTTGTAGGTCAGGCCTTACAGCAGGAGGGCTGAGAATGGAGCAGCTGAGACCACAGAGCCCGGGATGGGGCCATAGTGTAGAAGTGGCATCATCCAGTGAAACTGCAACCTGAAAACCTGGCAGCAAATTCCTTAAAATCCTCAGAAGGGAACTTCAGCAAAATTCCTGAAGTAGAAACTCCCCCAAAGCAGAATTCCCCAGGTTTACTCAGTGTGGTTAAGACCACGCTTGTGTGTGTTAGTTTTTTTTCCCCTCCTTCTAAAGCATTAAACAGTTCCATACCCTTGAGGGCAAACTCTAAGTGATAAACCCTGTTTCATCATTAGTGTGGCCATGGATACCATCTAGCATCCATTTTTCTAGAAGCCCTTGCAATCCTGAGTTAATGTTTATAAATCCTTTCTGTGGATAGGAGGTTTTTGCTTACAGAGCTGCAGGATGTGGCAGTATCCCTAAGGATGCAGTGCAGGCAGTAGGTGGGATTTGCTCTGGTAGAAAAATAACCTGTGCATTCCCCCTCATCAGTTTGGGGACAGGAGTTAAGTACCATTTTCAATAGCCAAAGAATTTGTCTCTGGTACCTGCAGACAGCAGCTGCTTTGGTTCAGAGCAATAGGCTACTCTTTACCATGTTGAGTGGACAGAAAAGAGCTATTTTGTGTAACTTCTGGTGTATTTTCAGCCTCTGAAATGTAAAATGCTGAGCACTGTGTGAGTATCTGATCTACTCCCCTGGTGTAGGTAAGAGGAGCATACTCAGCAGTGCTTTCTGTGTGCAACTAGGACAAGATTTGGAAACTATTTATCTATTTATGGTGCTCCATTTGGGACAGATTTTCAGGGACTTCTGTTGCAAAGGTCTCCATCTGCAGCTGCTCAACCCGCTCAGTTAACATGGCTTATATAGTGTGATTTTATTATTTTTAATTATTTTTATTTTTTTCCTCCTGAGTCTGGTCTGCTACCCCCCCAGGGATCTCTGAAGGAGAACTCTTGCTGTGAACAGCTCTTGTAATTCAGACTAACCTACCATACCTCAGTAGTGATACACTCTGTGCTTTCCTCTTTTTTTCCTCACTGGCTATAGGCAGATTAAATGCCAATTCTCTTACACAGACAGTAAGATATTTTTCAAACCAGCTGATGTGCTGAGGGAAAAAAAAAACCAAACCAGCAACCAGACGATGAATCCGTTTTAAAATCTCTGAGATTGTTTTAAAACAAGAAAAGCAGCAGAAAGTTGAAGAAGAGAGAATCAAATATTTATGTACTTCAAAAGCAAAGCAATATAATTTCGGTGACACTGTTGCTAAATGACTGTTCATCCCCCATCCTGATTGACAGATAAAACAGGCTTGTGTCATTTTGAAGTGGCTTCTCATCCCTGTAACTTCTCTCTTGCAGTCAGGGCTCTGGCAGCTCCCTTCAGAGGCCTCTGTGGGGAAGGAGTAAGAAAGATTACAGGGATGCAAAAGTACCAGCCATTAATTCAATTGTTTCCTTTGCTTGTTGAGTTGGTGCTGATGGTGTTTGGTACACTGTTTGCTGCCAGTGCTACGCGTGAGCTCTGTTAGCTCACTTCAAAGAAACCCCCATTCTAGTTGCTCACAAACAGGGAGATAGTAGGGAGTCTTAAGGAGGTGGGAACGTGGGCTTCATAATGTAAACATTAGTCTGTGATAGTGTTTTTCAAGCTGTCTGCTGCCCTGGAATCCTGGGAATACTCCCAGCAGTCGATTTACCTGTGTGTGAGGTAGCAGCCCCACAGGGACCCTGGCTAATGCAGTTGGGTCTGCATCCTGATCTCAGAGCAGTGTGGTGCTGAAAGGAGGCTGGTATGGTGGGGGGGGGGAAGGTGCTTGACTCTGCAGGGGGTGGTTCACAGGAGCCTACTATCAGTCCTGGAAGTTTGAAGAGCCATTTACTGTTATTACCTGCTCATTCTCTGCAGAAACTGTCAGAGGAGGGGATGCATTGATTTGCAGGCAATACATTGAACCATTTCCACTGAGGCTTTGTTGGGCCTCTGCCTATAGAAATTGATTGGGTTGGAGAGATCCCAGCAGTGGTTGGGCATATGCAGGGTTGGTAGTGACACAAAAAAAAAAGAGAATAAATTAGGATAAATTAGGTTGGAGGAGAGTAGCTAATCATATTTAATAAATACTTGAAAACATAGCTAAGTGGGAAGACCAGGACCTTATTATGGTCATCTGGGGAGAGGGTAGTCTTTAAATGCCAAACTTAATTTAAAAATTAAAAATTAAAATAATAATAAACCCAGTAGGCATCATCTACCTGTTGCCAGAATCCAACCTGCTGTCCCAGATGGCTCAGTCCCAACATCTGAATGGCTCCTTTACCAAATCTGACTGGGGAGCACAGGGAAGGATCTTTCCACCACATCATGGGTAACGTATCCAAGCCATCCCTGATGCAAATGGCTTCAGCTCTCCCACTTCTCTAGCCTGAAACAGATTCAGTGTTTCACTTTAGCTTGGCCACTGCAAGCTGCTCTTCCCTTCATGCAGCAGTGCTGCTAATCCTTTGTCCCCTTTCCTCCCCTCTCCCTCTTTGGGGATGGCTGTGCCTTCAGCAGCTCTAGGGTTAGGTAGCAGGGTGTTAGCACAGAGAGCAGAGCAGTGTGGGCTCTGGGGTAAACATGGCATCTTGGCTAGATGAAAGCCAGGGCTGGTAAAGCTTCCTCACATGCAGCTGCATTTCTTGCCAGCTCTGGGAGTGTGCCTGCTGCCTTCCTCTCTGGCTGGGTGCTGGGAGAGTGGCTCTGCTGCCTCATTCCTAGCTCCTGCTCTCCAGGCTGCATTGCCATAGGTGATGGAAATTACCTTGTGGAGCTGTGGCCACAGCACAGCTAGGACTACCCCACACATTTTGCTGCAGCAATGACAGAGCAAAGGTGGGTACTGAGGAGTTCAGCAACCTGGGCAGCTGCTGGGGAGATTTGCACAGCTGTTCCTTGAGGTCCATGGTGCAATGTCCTCCTCCACTGCTAGGGAACACGCCCTAAATTAACACTTCTGGGATTGTCTTCTAGTACTGTAGCTACTCATGGAATGTCTCAGCCAGTTCCCTGGCCCTCATGCTGTCCTATTCCCTTTTCCTCATTATTCTCCATTTGCCTCATTGTGATGGAGTTTGCAGAACAGCTATTAACATCGGAGCTTTTAGGCAACATCTCTGTTTTCACTGCAAACTCCATCTCTGCATTGTTCTGCTAAACTGCTGGATCAATGCACCAGAGCTCTCTGTCACAGAAAGCTTTCTTCCTTATTATATCTCTTTTGGAAGGACAGTAGCTCTGTAATGCTGTGAATAAGGGTAAATATATACACACTAAATGGAACTGGACTTCTCAGTCCTTTGCTGGGCTTAGGGTTTGTGAGCATGTCTACTCAGAACTAAGCATTAAGTGTCTTTAGAGGTATATTTTCCTCCTTATCTCCCCATGCCTGCTCAGCTCTTTAAGATAGTCTGGAGATACCTTTAAAGAAAAGAAAATCGAGTCTCAAATCAGCAATGGCATCTCTGGAGAGGAGAGTGATTAATACATAGTAATACAAAGAAATGGAATAATCGTGGGATTCTCATTTCTATAGCTTTTCCTTATGTAAATCACCTAAAAAATATATATATATATTTTGAAACAACAGTGATGATAAGCTGCCTCCTCTGGGATGGATGGATGGCAACAACTTCTGGCACAGAGCAAGCTGGGTAGTGCTGTGAGAAGGAAGGATGTTTAGGGCAGGATTTGACTGAACCATTCAGAGGACATCATACAGTGTGTGCCCATTCCCAGCAAAAAGAGACACAAGCTCTATATTTTTCCAAGGTTAACAGCACAGAGAACGTTCTGGATTTAAACATTAAAATGCTCTTGGCATACCCTAAATATGTATAAGGAAATTGATCATCTTCAGAAAGAGGGAGAGCAGTCATGGTGGTAAAAGTTTGATTCCACAGCTCTAAACTAGAGGTTATGATTAGAAAATATCAATAGAAATTTTTCTATTGGGAGGTATATCAGCAAAATCAATGAGTTTTGAAGTCAAGTTAATGTTGGCAACATTCATATTGGAACAGAGGTGGTGATAATTTTCTGAATAGAAGGGGAGAGTTTTGGTTACTTGAATATATATTTATTGTACAAAGTACTTCATTCTCACTGAAAAACCTAACTTTATGTTCATTTATGAAGATGGAACACTTCAACTGGCCAAATTTTTTTTTTAACAGTATAGTGCTTTAGGAAAGATTTAAAAATTTTAAATACAGCATGAAAAAAAAAAAAAGGAGAGGCTGGTGCTGACTTCCTATGACAGTTGGTGCCTTGGTACTGGTGGGGCAGGCAGGGTGATCTCAAATTTAGCTCCATGTTTTAAGTATCCTGGCTTTTTTCATTTCTCTGTTAGCAGGTCTTCTCACTGCAGTGTGAGTGCTGCTCTTCGTTTTCCTTCAACAGCTGGCTTGTGTTTTCAGCTGGGAAAATGGATCAGATGAAGGGGAAGAGGCTGTATTGTTGTTATTTTCCATACCTGGGTATAGGCTAAGCAGATCCCATAGTCCTTATAAAGCAGAAAGAGGAGAATGAACTGCGCTTGTCCTCTTCTGAGCTCTTCCTGACTTCATTATGGACTGATTTGACAACTTCATTAATCAATGACCTGCCACTCTCCTCCTCCGACCTGGCTTCCAGGGAAGAATTTTTATTTTATTTTATTTTATTTTATTTTATTTTTTTGTCCATGAAACCGTGGCTTCAAATGAGTACTCCCTGTTTATCACAAGGCAAAAAGCAACTTAGAAACAAACAGAGGAACCCCCCTGCTGCCACTCAGTGATTCTCAACTGCAAAGGTCAATCTCCTGTGTTGTGAAGGATGGTGTCAGCTCCGGAGTGGGCAGAAGTTCAGTGTCTGGCCTCCCCGTTGACACATTTAAAGATTTCACTCTCATATCTCTCCTTCTGAAACACTTTTAACAGACCCTTTTGAAAAAGCTGTAGCCACAAAGCAGTTCCCCTGCTGCTCTCTGCTTCAGCTTTTTCCCAACCAACATGCATTATTAGCAGATGGTCCCCTGTAAATTTGCAGCCTTCTTAAGAATTGCACCTTTTTCCTCTGCACTTTGAAGCCCTTTAATCTTTTCTAGCAAATAAGGAGATGTGACAGTGGAAATAGGTTTATTAAAATAACCCCAGGCCCTGAGGCTGGGGGGGGAAAAAAAGTCTATACCTTATCTGATCCAAGCTCCCATGGGCAACACCCTCTGAATTTGCTGGTGGCTGTTTCTATATAAAAGCTATATTGTCAGGAGCTGGCCAAAAGATGATTTTGTTCTTATCATTGTTGATGAAATTCTGGGGTTTTGTTTTGTTTTCAAAGAGAATTTCAAAGGGGTAAATTATTTTTTTGGTGTTTTGGGTGGTTTGTTGGTTTTTTGTTAGTTTTTTTTTAGGAGGGGTGGTGTGCCTCATTTTGTTTGCATGTGTTTTTTTGTGTGCTTTGGTTTTGGGAGTTTGAGAACTTGCTTCCTTTGACCCAGCCCAGAGCATGAGGTCTTCCAATTTATCAGTGACTGTGGCATGGTCATACTCATGAAATCATTCCCAGTCAATAGACCTGAGGAGCTGTAGGGTGTGGGAGGTGACAGACAGAAAAAAATCCCTCAGATCTAAAACAAAACTGTGAAAAACTACTTAGATGTTCATAGGGATACTGCTTTTAGCTTCTCCCCACCTTGGTTTTTCATTCTGTAAATTATAGTTGATAATTAGAGCTAATAGAATCATTTGGATTGTACAATTAATCTTAAATATGTAGCTTTTTCAGTTTGCAGAACAACTTCAGGAGGATTTGGGATTTTTGTCATGTCTTTGCTACTTGCAGTTATTAAAGCCAGATGATTCAAAACTCAGTATTTTCTGCAAACAGTTCTTCAGATTTAAGAATATCCAAGATGTTCTTTCTCAGTTTCCCATATTTACAAGGGGGCTCTCTGGCTAGATTCTTATTTGCCTCAGGTACAAGTTAGTGCTGTTCCTGTTGTTTCTGGTGGAGTTTTGACTTTTGGGGTGTTGCTTCTTCTCCCCCTCACCACATCCTGACCAAAATTTAAGACCCAAAATATTTCACTTCCTTGTAGGAATGTTGTTCTTCCATTTGGCTTTTTATGTGGGTGCATGTTTGCTTTATACATAAGGATATTCTGAATAAAAAGTAGGTGGTCAGGCATCTCTCTCTCTCACTGTTCCTTCCAGGAAATACTTTTTCTTAAGGCACCAAACAGAAAGGGCTGATTATTGAGTTTCCAGCATCTTTGTGTCTGGTGTGTGACTGTCAAGTCCATCTGTTATTCAGTGTATCCTTGAGACTATGCACAGAAGGGGATTACTTGTGTGCTGGAAAGCAAACTGGCTTTCCACCTAAAAACTTAGTTGCTAGAGGTTTCCCCCTTCCATTTAGCTGCTTAATTAAAATAAATAGATTAAAAATGCATTAAGTCAGGCTGGTGCTGACAATGCATAGCTTAACATTTGGATGATTACCCCAAGCACAGAGAGGCCCTTACAGAGCTGCTGCTCCTGTCATTTCCTGGGGATCTGCCCACGTGGCCTTCCTAAGCAAATTCTCTGGTGTACAACTTTGATTGCTTGAAACTCTGTGGGAAATGACAGCACAAGGGTGCATCTGGAATGATTCAATTTGTGCAGACAGAGGAGTATTTGTGGAGAGTTTTCTGTGTCTTACCTCTCATGAAGGTATTTACTGCACCTGTGTCCCAAGGGTGTGATGAGACTTAATTTAATAAAATCTTGTGGAGTACTTTGGAGAGGAAAGGATGTAAGTGTTGTATATTGTTATTTCATTTTAATGTGCCTTTGAGCTTCACTGTTCTATCTGGGCTCTCGGGTAGGGGTGCTATAAAGCCCATCCCCTGCATTTCCAGACATAAAGTAAATTTTTTTCAGTATAACAAAAACGTCAAGGCCGTTATCTAAGCATGGTCCACACCCTGCTTTAACCTGCTAGGTTTTGCTGAAGAATCTGGGAACACAAGGCCATCAAAGCCTCATGCAACACTGAAGAAGCATCTCCAAAACCTGTTCATCTGCAGTGTGATGCATTTCTCAGTGCATGCAATACTTGAAAGCTCTTGGTCCTGTTTTGCAAAAAGAGAGGATTTGAGGCATAGGGATAAAAATATTCTTAGTCACAAGGAAGCTGGAAAAAAAGGCAGAAATTTCCTTGATTTCTAGAATGGGGTTCAGCTTCAAATTAAAATGTCTAAGTTTAGGGGTCTTCCTGTAGGTGTCTATATGTGAGCTGGTGTCTAAATGCCCATCATAGCTGATAGAGATTCAGGGCAGTCAATTGAGGCTAGGAACTTAATTCAGCTCATCCTAGAGCAGACATCTCCTGATCAACTGAATTAACCTTTTGACTTCCCTGCCTGGAAGGGCTGAGTCTCCATTAACTGCACTGGGAAGTTAGACCATGCACCACCTACCCAGGGAAGATTCAATCTCGGGCAGGATTTCACCTCAGTCAGCATCCCCCTCAGGGAGTGGCTGTGTCTATGACTTTGCTGAATGCTCTGCAGAGGGAGTTTAAAGAGACAGGACAGAATTCCAAAGTGGAGCTCCAAGCCATCCCCCAGACTGGGGATGAAGGAGGCTTGGAAAATCCATCTCTTGTATGAGTCAGAAGAGGACATCTTGTCCTCTATGGAGTAGGACTACACATGTCTCTCACACTGTACCAGAGCAGGAGGAAACCAGGTCTGCATTTGACATCCACAAAGAAAAATGGAGGGAAAGAGAAAAATGAAAAAAAAGAAGCAAATATACACATGCCTGCATTAGAGGATTTATATTTCAATGGTAAAACTAATTGTCTTGTATTTCTTGCCCACCCTTCTCTCTCCTGGCACTCACTGCAGAGTGGTTTAATAGTATTGACGGACTTCTGTCTTCTTCTTTGTCAACTTGTTTTCTGTACTAATGTGTGGGGGCTGTAGGGCACAGCACAACGAAGATTGAAGTTTCATTATTATATCCCCTTAAGCAAGCATTTGGAACAACCAGCTCACCCAGCTGTCTGGATCCCTTCTGGGTGAGAATGCCAGGGCAAGAGTGTAGCAGTCAGCTCACTTGGAAAAGAGGGGGGGGGGGGAAGAAGTAATGAGGAGGGGGAGGGCAAGGTGGAATGGAATACTCTTAATCTATTAATTATTTTCTGTGCTTGATTTAATTTTTGCAATATCAAAAATGCACTTAGAAGGTTACAGAATTGTGGAATTTAGTGTGAAATACATATACAGTAAGCTGTGTAACTTTTTAAAAGCAGGGTTCCTAAATGCCATGATAAAAAAATTTCATTTTCAAGCTGCATTTGTATTGCCAGGACCTAGTAGCAGTGCTGTAGTTTGGTCTACCAAGGTTCTAGTGTCAGTCCTTCCCCTTTATCTCAGAAGGTAGAACACACTTTCTACCTCCTTAACACATTTCTCCAGACAGTCCTCATAGCCTTTTTTTTTTTCCCAACAATTCTTGAGGACAGTCATGAATTGGTGGGAATGTTTCCTTCAGGTGCTGCAGTTGGGGTGGTAAGCAAGGAGCAGGTAGAACAGGATGATTAGTCTCTAGATATGGCTTCAGTCTCCCTTGAAAACTCAAGCAAGCACTGGTATGTCAAATACGTCTACTTCACATTTTCTTTCTAAATGAAAGCAAAAAGCTGCAACACTTCTGTCAGAAAATATTATGGAAAAAACCAATAAAAATCTGAACACAGTAAGCAAGCGAGTACCAAGCTCAGTGCCTGCTTGTAACTTTCTCAGATGGTTCCCTCTGGGCTGACATTTTTCATGCTTGAAGAAAAGAAGCATGTACATAACACAGCCATGCACAGTGCTGCTGTAATGGGAAGTTTTGTAAAAATCTCAGTGACAGGGTTTTATGCAGTGTTAGCAGCACTAGTTTGTCATTTCTTGAACCAGGCAAAGAGTTTCCAATTCTGTTACCCCGAGATGACACCATATTCTCATTTAATTGTCAGTGTGCTCCTGAACATATGATCTTGCTTAGAGGGATGTGGGGCATGTTTCTGGCTAACCAGGAGAGTGCACACACTGGAAGAACATAGTTGGTGCCAGCACATGTGGAGAGGGATTCCCCCCACTCATGATGATGTTGTGCACACATTCACACCAACTCGCCCTCTCAACTGAGGTTCTTGGAAGGTCAAGATGAGTTGCTCCCTGGAAATGTTCTACTGAGTAACCAAGAGCTTGAAAGCAAAATTTTCAGAGCTCTTCTCTTCACCAGAGTGGGAATTGAGCACTCTGCACAATGACCTCTGTGCTGTTAGGAAGTTTTACTGGGAATAAATGCCTCCTGACAGGAGATGCTACCATGAGAACAAGCTTTTTTGTTGATGGCAATCTTATGACTAAGAGGGGCAGAGCTTACCAACTTTCAGGGTTGGAAAGGCTTTGCATTTGCAATATAAAGCACAGTTGTCCTGCTGTCTCTGTCTTTCCCCTTCAGTGTGATGTCCAAGGCTTTATTGCTGCATCGCCCCTGCATTCTTGTGACTACCAAGACAGTTGAGTTCCTGGGTTTGCTTCCTTCCAATTTTAATATATTGTTTTATTCCTTAATCCCCACTAAGACTCTTTAAGCTCTTTGAACCGTTGAAATAATCCTTTTTTCTGGCATCCCTCTTTTTCTATTCCCACCCCCTTAGTCTTCCCCAGGCTGCACTCCATCCTCCCAGCCAGGAGCTGCAGTCCGAGAGCCTTGTTGATGTTCCCTGTATTGTAGCAGAGGATTTGATTGATTGCACTGAGGCAGGGTTTGAAATGGATATTTCCACAGCTCTGATGCTGGTTGTCACAACACTGAAGTAGGAACGTGTGCGTGTTGTACCTGTCTCCCAAGTGTAACTGGAAAAAAAGGAAATATATATTGAATAATGAAATCAAATAGAAATGCATTTAAGGTAATAACAAAAACAGAGTAAACATCCTCAGTGTGTCGTTTTCCTTAAAGGAAAGCTTTTGCAATTTAACTGCATAAACATGTACATAAATAATAATATGAGAAGAGACAGTGTTATTTTCTTCTGTGTAATGCATACTATCTGGTCTGCTGCTAGGAATCTGAATTCATTCAGGCCTCTGTGATTTTTGTGTAGTCCCACCAAGTTATGCACTTACATTTTAAGAGTCCTTTACCTACTGCTGGTATCAGATTTTACAATGTAAAAGTACTGTGTAAATCTCCAGTATTTTCCCTGCTTAATACTCTTGGTGGGAAGGTTTACAACGTGGGCTTTGCAGGGTGTGCACCATAAAACTAGGCACAGCACTTACACTTTCACTCCCCTGAAGCAGAACCCAAGGCAGTCAGAGTTTATAGCTGGCTGTGCCATGGCATCCTTCCTGCTCTGCCATCCTTGGCCCCTCTCTGATGCTGCTGTCTTAATTTGGACTCCAGTCTGAGCTTCATGGCATTGTTCAGAGTAGCCAGTACTGCTTCCCTGAGGATGCACTTTTGAGCTGAAGATTTTATGATGGGGGGGGGTTTTCTGTGTGTGTGTTTTGTTGGTTTTTTTTTAGGGCAAAAATTAATGGCAGATTCTAGAGCCTCGAAGCAGACTTCAACCAGCAGAGCAGCTCCTAAACCAAGCACAGAGAAGGCTCTGCTGGCAATGCAGAAAAGAAGGGTGGGTTGTGATGCTGGCTTCAGCAGGGAAACAACCTGTGTTGGGACAGGAGCTTTAGCTGGTTTCTCCCAATGTCTGCATCTCCTCACAGCCCCAGCTTTGGCAGATGCTGCACCACTTGCCAGGGCTGAGCTCTGCAAAATTTCAGTAGTCTCTGACTGTTTTGTGGTCAGGCTGCTTGTCCTTAGTCTTTTCCCTGTTTCTCTTTAGCTTTCCAGCCTTTTCTTGTTTTGTTTGTTTGGGCACACCTGTAGTTCCTCTATAAGCAATAAGGTAACAGCTGGGGCTGCTATATTAGAGTTGTGAACACTGCAGGGAAATAATGGATTTCAAACTGCAACACTTTTTTTTCCATTTAAATAATAATAGCAAAAAAGAAGACTGGGAATATTCTAAACCCATTTTCATCCTCTACCTTGCCCTCTTTAGTGCTGAGCTGAAGTAACACTTAGTTAAAGATTTAGAGCCCATGACATCCCTGGTTTTGCTTGGGGACTCAGCCCTTGTTCCAGAAGATGAGGCTGCCATTTTAACAGTAGCACACTGTTTCCTGGTGCTTATAAAGCCAGGCAGGGCTCCAGTTGTTTGTTTGTGGCTTTCTTCTTCAATTTCAGGCCCCAAATCCAAAGAAACACTTTAGCATCTGCCTGGTTTTAAGGAATTGATTTGTCCCATGTCCTTCTTTAAGCACTATGGTGCTTAAAGCTAAACAGTGCAGGGTAAGGGTCCAAGGGAGTTGCCACATGCAGCAGTTCACAGCTGGAATAAGGAGGGGTCTGACAGTGTGTTAGGTGCATGGATATATAACTATATAACTAACAGCAATTAACACAGCTACTGTAACTAAAACTGGATTCTTAAAAACATGAATTTATGAGCATCCTCAATGTGTTCTGCCATCCACTGTTACTCAGAGAGAGAGAGAGGGATGCTTTGAGAACCTCCTCTGCATCACCAGATTGTCAAAATACAGCTTCCTGGTGGATTTTGAAAGATGTATAATTTATATATCTGACCATCATTTATTTCTGTAGAAAGAGGGTTCATCATTCATTTCTCTTTGTAATTTGATGCTGTTTGTTTATTGACTTATTTATAAAGCACCTCCGGCATGTGTGGCACTTCACAGGCAAATAATATTGACAAGTCCTCCTCTCCTGCAGGCTGAGTGCTCAGTTGTGCCTGTTCTGTGCTGGCCCGCAGTGCAGCAGCCCCATGGTGCCCTGACCTGGCAGGGACACTGCCTCAGGAATGCACAATGGATTTTGGGACCTCAGTGGAGGTGTAAGAACAGGCACTGGAAGAGGGAGCACAGATCTGCTGCTGCAGCCCCAAGGGTCAGCACTGAAAGGAAAGGCAGAGCCCTTCACCTTCTCAGCCTCAGGAATGCTTCCCTCCTTGCTTCTATTCAGATTACACTTGTTTGAAGGGAAGCAGATGGTGTGGTTGTGGCCCCCAGTTTATCTGCCCCTACTGCTCTTTCCAGACCTTGAATGTTGGCAATAAGCAGCCCAGAGCAGATCCCCAGTGCATAGGTGCTCAGCAGGGAGAGAGGGCACATGGAATCCTAAAGAGCTTGTAGTCTGGGAATCTACAACAGATGAAAGAGGACAGATACTCACTGGATTTGGAGGTGGCTTCTGCCTTGCAGGTGCCCTCAGAAGAGGAAGGTGCCTTCCTCATGCAGCTGCTCCCAGGTTGGTCCTTTTGACCTTGCAAAATGGGAGAGGGTGGTACCCATAGAATGCCCATGTTTTTTTCTAACTGTATAATCTCTGATCCTTGAGTGCACTCTCTCTCTCTCTTGCTGGTTGCTTCCTTGCTCCTCATCTTACCTAGTGTGTCCAGTTTACCTGCCTCTCCTACCTGTTTGCTTGCCTTCCTCATAACACTTAACCTTGCTGTTGCTCTTGCCTTCCACAGCATTAAAAATGAGCTCTCCTCAGACCAGGGAGTTGAATGCAAAGGCTTTGATGCTGTGATGTTTCATTTTAGAGAATGTCTTTAGCTTGCCATTGATAACAAGCCAAGCCACCATCAGTGCATAACGGCATTGAGGAAAAGAGATGGAAAGGAGAGCAAGAAAACTGCTGTCTTAATGGGGTCTGGAGCCACTGACAATCTCCAGAGTGTAATGTCTTAGATCCACACCTCATCACTTCCCAAAAAAAAAAAAAAAAACAGAGAGAGGAGGAAAAGGACTAGGGAGCCAAGACAGTGGCTTTGCTAGCTTCTCTTCACTTTACTCCCCCCTTCCCAATCTGCCTTCAATCTCTAATGGAGAAACCTACAGCTCCAGAACTAATACTTTCCCACATTGCATTAATCCTAATTGACTTGGATATAAGTTCCCCCTCCTACTATCTTCAGCATGGCATTACCCTCTTCCCCCTGGGAACCCACTGCCTCCTTTGCTCATTGGCTCCTGCTGGCAGCTTTTGCACAGGAGAGAGCAGCTTGCCAGTGGACTGCATAGGGTGGAGCTGGAAGGGTGACCTTGTTGGAGAGCTCAAGGGGGAAACTATGAGAAGTTGCTGTGTTAGAGGTTAGGTTAGTTTTTGTGCTTTGGGAGGATCTGGGCTTGCAAATCTGTTGGGTCATCATCCTCTTCCATCTTGCCCGGGTGATGCTTACAAGGCACTACTGGGTCTTCTGTAAAAATGGGTGTTAATCAGGGTTTGAAAAGGCATGGCAACAGATTTCAGTACAGAAATCAGCTTGATGTTGAGGCTGAACTAGTCAGAACCACAGCAGAAAATACTGAAGAGTTGTTGTGGCTGATTTCATTGCATTTTCAGTAGTGACTTTGGATAGTCTAGGCATCTGGCCACCTCCCTGTCTATCTGCCTGTCTTGCCTGCATGCTGTGTCCTAAGCCCTGTGTCTGGCAGCAGACCTTACCACTGTTGGTTTTCTACACTGTTCCAGTGGTTAATCTGGGCAAGGCAGCAATTTTCCTGTGGTTACTTCTCCACTTCATCTGGGTTTTAGGGGTCATAATGGTGGCCAGACAGAAACACCCACAAAGCAGATCCTGTGAAGAGTAGAGGGAGGAGCATACTAGAGGGAGCTTAGGTGGTGAGAGGAGGTGGAAAGGAGCAAAGATAATTAATTATAAGAGCATAATGAAAAAAGAATAGTGGAGGCTGGGGCAGAGGTGGGAAGAGGGATGGCCACCTTGGGGCAGCTGCAGATCCTGGTGGAGAAAGGGGGAGGGCTGGTGTGCATTAGGTGAGTTGAATGGGGGTTGTAACTGTAGGGGGATGATGTGCAAGCTAAGTTTCAGAAGATATGGGAGAAGAGCCTGTGTGCTCTCTGCTATATCTGCAGATCTAAGCAGTTTTTTATATTTTTTTTTTGTTGCCAGTGTGCTGGAATTTGATCTTCAGCAATGAGGCAGAGGACATGGGAGAAAAGGGGGATTAGTTCATGAGCCTTTCTTTGTGTCTTTTCTTCCGCTCTGATTGGTTTTCAGTTTTAATGCTGCATCTTTCCCACCAGTGCCTCTCACTTCTTTCTCATGTGCCAGCATCTTTCTTGGATCATACAAGTATTTTTCTTTTTTGAGTGCCCCTCCAAAAGGTTTACCATGGAGGACAAGCATCTGGTTTAATTCCCATCTCCCTCCCAGGCCAGTATGCCAGTGGTTAGGAGCTCAGCTGGACCATGGCAGGAATGGGAACTGGGGACAATATCTCTTATTTCTTCCTATTCCTCAGACCACTGTGGTTATGGCAAGAAGGCAGAGGATTTTATTCTTGTAATAAGTCGATTGGCCTCTGAAGAATCTTGACTTTCCCTTTTCTAAATACCTTTCACAATATTTTTGTGTGCCCAGCTTCTCTCCCAGGATTCCCCTGCTGCCTGCAGTAATAGTTGGCCCCAGATGGAGGTCAGACAGGAGAGCAACAATGTGATCCATGGGAGGCTCTGGCTCCAAGATGAGTTCCTAGAATTTTGTTTTCATCACAGAAGATGTGCATATGGCTTAGAACATCGGGGTTAACTACCCTTATCTATTGGAATTGGCTAGAGGCTCAATTTGTTTCATTGTCTTCATTGAGCACTACTATTAGCAGTGTAATTTATGTAGGAAGAAGCAGATGATCTGTAAGTCAGACGATCTTGCAAGGATCCTTAATTCATTTGGTCTATTTCCTAAGAGCTAAACTTTCACGGGGCCTTCGAGGTTATCCCCCAAAAGTGGAAATGTCTTAATCCTGTGTTCTGTGGGGAGGGATTGTGATGCCCTGTGAGGAACCATGAGCCTTCTCTGAATGAGAACATGCAAATCCTTTGCATATCCTGCCCCTCTGCTTCTTCCTCATCTAGCAACTTCAGGCAGACTTAATTCATCTCTTTTGCTATTTACACTCCAAAATCTATCCCTGTATTTTCTGGAGCAGCATGAGAAATTATTATCATCTGAAAATGGATAGCAAAAGGTGTTGTTTTTTGAGGAGCTGGTTTCCCTGGTGGTGTGTTGCTTGGAAATTTTCACTTGCACAAGTCCCACAGGGCAAAGGGCCTTGCCTGGGAAGTCAAATCAGCAGAGGTTCTGGAACACAGGGAGATATGATCCTGTTCACCTTAAGCAACTCCATCCTTCCAAACCTGTGTATGAGAGAGAGGTGTTTGTTACAAACACATTTGCTTCCCTAGACTAGGGCCAGGCCCAACTTCCCATCTTATTATTCAGTGTTTTAACTGCTACACTGCTCTAGCAAAATAAATTAAGAAATCTGATAGTCCCTAAGTAATGATTAGCTAGTTGTCATGTCCCTCTGAAGACTTCAAATGCCATTTTCCTCTCCTTAGCTTCTCTATCATGCCTGCACTGCAGCTTCTGAACTCTTTTATTGCTCCTGTAAATATTGATCATGGTATATGAAAGCCAAAGTTTCCTCTAGCTACTTTGAACCTCACAAAGCTGCTCATGCCTGCTGTCTACTGGCTGCTGGGGGAGATGGGACAAGTTATGGGGGAAGTGAGGCATAGTCATCATGCTTTTCTTCTTGTGGGTAGTGGTACTGTGTGCAGCCCCCCTCCAAACTCACACTAGTTTGTGAAGGGAGAAATGGATTTATTTTTTTATGAATGTTGATTTATTTTTTATGAATGTTGCTCGTAAGTAGCTATAGGAGGGTGTCAGGGACATCAGACTGGAGTGAGGTGGCACCTGTGGTACCAGAAATCCACAGAGGATGTAAGTCTATGCTGATGAACCCTGGAGAAACTTGTCCTTAGGAGACACAGGCTTGGCTTAGAATGGGGTAAAGCACCTCAAATATCTTTGCCATGACTGGAAAGTGGAGGAAGCAGAGATGTGGAGGAAAGGCTTTGTGGGAACTGAGCACAGAGCTGCAGTTGCCCAGCAACTTGTCCAGCAAGGAACTCAGCAACCAAGCAGGCCATGAAACCTAGAAGACATGTTTGCATCTGCTACTGCTACCCCCAGTGGTTCATTAAGCTGGGTCTTCACTCCAGTGTACTCTTGCCAGCCTGTTCAGAAGGCAGCCTGTGGTGCTGCAGCAGCTGTGGCTTGGCTTGCTTGCCCCAGGGTCAAGTTGCTATCAGAGCGTGAGAAATATGGGGTTTTTTTGGGACAGACTCAAAAGAGCAGTGGGGCTGCCCCTCTGCCCACATGCACCTCCTGCTACCAAGGGGGCGTGGGAACCAGGGCCGCATTCTGGGTAAATCTGTGAAAGCAGAAATGTTTCTGAATGGCTGATGCTGAGGGATGGGAACCTACTTGATCCTATTCAATTTTCTGGCCATGTTCACAGCTTCAGCTCTATCTGGTTGGCAGGGAGGGGGTGGTACAGGGGACACTGGGACATACATGCTCAAACACACTGAGCTTTTTGTAGTTATAAATATAACTGTGTTACTAAAGTAAATGTACTGCCTTTTTTCTCCATGTAAATATAATTTCCTGTCATAGGTAGCAGCATTTCATATCAAAGGACCTAGATGCCCTTTGTATTTAGATCACAAGTGAGTGATTTGAGTGGATGCAGCATCATCCTGAGGGGACATTTATTCACATCACTAAACCATCGAAGAACCAGGAACAATTAGTCATGATTGGCTGTCTTAATTGAGGAAAAGCCAAAGGGACTGTAGTAACCAATAGTGTATTGACAAAGCTCTGTTGGGTCCTTGGGACAAAGTGTGGGATAAGGCTGAGGGGCAGAGGCAAAGCTGGTGCAGAAACCCCAAGGTGGGGATGCTACAGGGCAAGAGCCAGTGATTCACCTGGGATTTATAATAGCATGCAGAGAATCAACTGTGTGGTGGTCTGTTGGAGGAATGAGAGCACAGACTGAATTGTTTTTGAAGGGACATGGGTGTGGATCTTAACTGCTCTGTGTTCAATCCACATTTCATACTGTGAAAAACAGCTGAAGTCTGAGAGGGAATCCCTTGGCCATATAATGTCTATTTAACCAGCAAGTCCAAATTCTTCAATTTAAAGTGAGAACCCTGACAAATACACAGCCTGGGCAATAGCAGGCAAAGCCTCTCCTTGTCCTGGATGTTTTCTGAGCAATCAGAAGTGTCCTCTACTGGCTCAGGTGGTGTTACTACTCATGCTGCATGTTCTGCTGTGTCCCCCAATTGCATCACGTTGCGTTTCCCAGCTTCTGTTTGATTTCTGCCTGAGATTCAGGAAAGGGAAAGGGAACAAATAGGAGCATTCTGGAGTAAAAGGGAGATGCAGATTGCCCACAGACGTGGCAATCAGCCATGGTTTTCAGAAGGAGTCTTTCCAGTCATCCCCCTGGCCCTGCTTCACAAGCTGCTTCAGGTGAGCCTTGCTAGAGAGCAAGGGCTGGAGATCCCAGGGCTGGATGCACACTTACTAGTTCCACTTCTGCAGGGAACTTCTGTAGCTAATACTTGGGTGAGTTTTCATCATACTCTCCCTCAGCAGGGAAAAAATCTTTGGTTTTCCAGCTGCCAATTTTGTAAAGATGATGGTGCAAGAAGTTAGGTTCAGCTCTGGTAGGTAAAGTGCATCCCCCGTGGATCTTCCCAACCATTGTTTCTCCAAGCTTGCTGCTTCTCTCTTTGTCATCAAGTCCCATTATTTTGCCTGGAATGTACCAAACACTGAGGACTGCTGGTATTTTCTCCTCCTCTTCAGGAAATGTCTGCTGCACTGATGTGGTCGAGGCTCTGGTGCCTTGCTGGGGCACTGTGGGGAAAACGACAGGGCTGCTGGTGCTGCTGGCCACTTGTCAATCTCAGCAGCATTCAAACGGGCTAGTGCAGTCTAGTGTGAGGAATAAATGCTTAGGAGGGGGCACGAGGCAAGGATACGGGCGGATTTGCATCCCTTTGGGACTGGGGATATCTGTAAGCATCATGCAAGTGTGCTTGTAAGAGGTCTGGCTACCCCATGTTTTGTCACCCATGACCTGAGTGCTGGCTGCTTTTTGAGGTTTATTTTGTGTTGTTTGCTTTGGCTTTTTGTGGTGGGGTTGTATTGTTTGTTTTGGGTTGGATTTTTTTCTGATGTTTTGTTTGCTTGGAGTTTTTTGTTTGTTTGCTTGGGTTTGTTTTTTTTAAACAGCAGGATTCAGACGTTTGCTGTTTTGTGAGGCTGCTTTTATTTGTGTGGTCACAGTGCTTCCTTTAGCTGCAGGCATGCATGTGCATGGAGGAGAAAACAAACAGCAGCGTGTCCTGGGCACACAGGTGCAGTGCAGTAATAGGGTACTCAGAAGCACTGGTCACATTCAGAGCAGGCAAGGAAATGATGGGAAGTGATGGAGGTCAGCTTCCACTGCCCATACCCCCATTAAGAATCAGCTCCTTTGAAAACACTTGCTGCTAATGGGACTGCTGGGGGACCTCTCTGGATCAGCAAAGGTGCCAGAAACGAGGTCAGCATTAATATGTAAATGACCTCATGAATTAATGTTTACAGTAAGGAGCTGCAGGGGGGCTGATCTTTATCTTGCTTGGAGAAGAGAGCAGAGAAGGTTGGGAGTGAGGAGGACCACAGCAAAGCTGCTCATTAAATGGAACGTTTTCCAAGGCACCACTTTAGTTTTCAGCTTATTTGTAGGATAAGGATTAGTTTTAATTGTGAGGTTTTGGAGAATGGAAGTGCTTAATAGGCTGGAGGTGCTTTGTATTCATGTGAGTGAATGGAAGGGAAGGGTGGCACAGAGTGTGGCAAGAAAGGGACCATGAGAGTGCTGGGGAGAGGGGGTGAGCAGGAGTGTGGCACTGCGTGTGCATAGATGGCAGGTGCCCTGCTCTGTTCTGGGGCAGGTGGTGTGGAAAGGAGATGGTGGAGCCTGAGATTGGCACGTGGAACAGCAGCAGAAGGATTGCAGGGAACAGACATGCTCTGGGAGTTGAAAGGTGTGCAAATGTGGGAAATGTTTATATTCTCTAGGGCAGTGGGGAAAGCAGGAAGAATACACTGGAAGTGTTGCTCTTCTGAAGAACCCCCCTGGGACAAATAAAGGCACTAAGAGGTGTTCAGTAATGTGGCTCCCTCTGGCATGTGCACACATCTGCATGTTCATACCGTGTAGCCTCCAAGCTCCTGTTATCTGAAGGCAGTGAAGTTACACCTTGTCACACAGCTCATCAGTGCCTGAGCAGTGAAGGGGAATTGGGTCTCCTGCTTCCTCAACCTCTAGAGTAGCAAAGCCCCTTCCTTTGAGGACCTTGCTCTTGTCCTCCTCAGGAAGGCTGGACTCACCCTTCCTTCATTTTGAAATTATGACCTCTGCCTGGCTAAAAACTCTTCTTTTCCTTGCTGCTCAGCCCCCTCACAGACAGCATCCTGGGAGGCAAGTCACAGCATCAGCAGTTGCTGTCAGAATGAGGTGAGGGAGCCTGGGATGCTGCTGCCACTCTTGTCAGCAGAGGAAGAGAAATTCCCATGGCCAGGGACCTAAAATAGAAACAGCCAATATAGGGCAGGGGACTGCACTGCCCAGTCATCACAATCTACTGTAACTCTCCGAACACCTTCCAGTCCTCTGCTAAAACACAACTTAAAAGGCAGGGGTGGCAGCAGCAAGAAAAAATGTTACAGCTGACTTTCCAACAAAATATTGGTGCGTGTTGCACACGTGCAGTCAACACAGCCACTGAGTTGTGTTCCCATCTGCTGCAAATGACTGGGGAAAAAAAGAAAATATTCCAGATGAACCATACCTGTCTGTGTGTGTTTGGATTTGATCTGAAGAGAGACAGCTGGAGACAGGCACGTCCTATGCAAAGCTGATACAATTGCTTATCACTAAAGTGCTTAACATGTTTCATTATCTAGCATAATTTTCCATTGCTTAGCAGTTTGCCAAACTACATCCGTTTGCTCTGAAGTAGTTTGTGCTCAGTATTAGCCCAAGGCTGAATATTTGTGAAAATTTCAGCTAAAAAGTGAAGAGATTAGGAAAACATATGTTGTCTTCCTCATTAAAAACCCAAACCAAAACAGTTCATGTTTCTGTATTGAATGAAAATTCAGCATCTATGCAGCTTGGAGGAGAGATTGGCAATTGGCAGGTAGAGTAGCCTTGGTGTCAGGGATTTACCTTTTGCCATCTCGGTTCTTGTCTACCTAGATGTAGCCAAATTGCAAATTTCTGAAAACTCTCAGTCCATACGTACGCAGCAGAGACTTGTTAGAGTTTGGCCACTAAATCTTCCATCTGTATCAGTCATGCTCCATCCAGTCTTGCCAACTGCTGAATTATCTGTGATTCTCATGCCATTTGGTGTTTTAGTTAACTTTCTGGTTTCTGGAGAAAAGTGAGTTTTTACTTGCTTTTAAAAATGAAATAATTTCGTAGTCCTCAAAGCTGCACAGGGAAGTAGGGAAGTACATACTCTCAAAAAGCAAATCCCATTCCCTGCTCAGCATTTAATTTGTATTTCATGTCACTATTGTAGTTTAACCCCAGTAGGCAACCAAGCCCCACCCAGTCACTTGCTCACTCCTCCCTGGTGGGTTGGGAGAGAGAATCAGAAGAGTAGAAGTGAGAAAACTCATAGGTTGAGATAAGGGCAGCTTAAGTAAAGCAAAAGCTGTACACAAGCAAAGCACACCAAGGAATTAATTCAGCACTTCCCAAGAGCAGGCAGGTGTTCAGCCATCTCCAGGAAAGCCTGGCTCCATCATGCATAATGGCTTCTTTGAATGTAAATGTTATAACTCAGGATGTCTCTTAGCTTCTTCTTCCACCAGCTTTCTATGCTGGGCAGGGTGTCATTTGGTATCATTTATCCCTTTGATCAGTTGGGGTTGACTGTCACAGCTGTGTCACCTCCCAGCTTCTTGTGCACCCCCAGCCCACTCTCTGGTGGGGTGCAGTGAGAAGAAGAAAAGGTCTTGACTCTAAGCTCTGCTCAGCAACAACTAAAACAGCTCCAAATTATCAATGATGTTCCAGCCCAAATCCAAATCACAGCCCCCTATGAGCTACAGTGAAGAAAATTCAATCTGTCCCAGCCAAATCCCTCACCATCACCTGGTTGCATTTTTAAGGCTTGTGTAGGAGCTGATGGAGAATAACTACACAGACATGAGCTGTCTTGTTTAGTCAAGACTCAAGTTTTGAATAGAATGGACTCATTTGTAATATAAGGTACTTTGTGTGATGTGTTCGTAACAGTCTATTTCTGTTTTAATCCTCAGTGAAGGGGCTGAGGTAAGACTGGACTGCGTGTGACATTTGCCATTTGCTGAGATGTTTCAAATATTTATTTGCTTTATGATACATTGACAGTTTTTCAACTGTATATATGAGAGTCCATAAGAAAGAAAGTGCTTGTGACCTGGAGATAACACAGATAAGCCTCTTGCCCAGTTTTTGGCTCAAATACTTTGAAAACTTTTTCCAAGCTCATTTAATGAACAGAGAGAAAAAGCGAAGATGCTCAGCCTCTGTAAATGGTGTCTCTAGGATGCCCTCAGTGAGGTCTAGCACAAGGCACAAAACAGATGGTCACACATCTGAAATGCAGAAAATGGTTAGACTTAATTTGGAGAGCTGGAGAGCAGGATGCAGCAGAGCTAGCTCGTCGCTCTGTCAGTGAGTGCCAGGCCACAAAACCCTCCTGCTTTGAGGGAATGCACGAGGCTGTGTGCCAAAGGAGGAGCAGTTCTGGGCTCACCTCTTTCAGGAATTTGCTGTTGCAGTTCTTGTGCCCTTCATAATGCTGCTTGTTACCCGAGACCTTGCCTGGCAGTTCCCAAAGAAGGCACATCAAGGTTACTCCAGCTAACCTCCCAGCCTGCAGCCCGCTCCTCCTCCTCACCCCCCTTCAAAATGCACATTCCCACCTCTTGTGCTAGCAAGTGACTGAAATCCAGACCCTAGACAGGTATTTTAAGAGCTTATGCTGCTGTGTCACTAATACATGGTTTTTCAAAACTCTGAGATGCTAGCTCTTAAAAGAACAATTAAATGTGAAGATTCTTGTGTTGCTGGTTCAGCCACAGCAGTCAAGACTGACACCTCACCTGATTTCCATCAGGGTCAGAGTGGTGGCTGCCATTGATGGAAAAGACTTGTACCTTGGCCACATGAAAGTAAATTCAGGCTCCTTTCAAAAATGGCAGAGGATTGAGGTAAATGTCTTTTTCAATTAGTACGAAGTTTTGTTGCAACTCTTCTTATTACTATGGGATATTAGGAAAGCACAGTTAATATTCAGTTATGCAATGAGCTGTTAAGATTATGGAGAACTGTTGGAGGCAAATGGGTTGTGAGATACTTAAGCTCCCTTGTTTAAGCTTGGTAGTTAATAGTTGGGAGGGAGAAGAAAAGCTTTGATTGTTTTTCTTGTCAGCATACATCTTTGTCTCTTCCAGGGAGAGGGAGAAAAAGCAAGAGCTACTTTTAGGGACTGCAGGATCTTAGAAAACACATTACCTTAGAAAAGCTGAACAATTTCCTGATGATTATGTTCTAAAAAATCATTGTCATTCTGCCTGTGGCCTTCTCTTAACTTGGGGATTTCATACAAAGAACTTTTCTAATGTGTGGCTGTGAGTATAGCACACCTATAACAGAATATATACACCTTCAAAAGGTAGGATATTAAAAGTTAGAGAAGTGATAACACTTCATTCCCTAGTCTTTGTACTTCCTAGAAATCTTCCAGTCATCGTAGGCAGTGCTTTTAACTCCTCTTGGGGCAGTCAGCCTGCCAACATCCTATTTCACACCAGGAATAAAGGAAATGCGGCAGACCCACCAAGAACTGTTAGTTTCATGGAATTGGGCAGCATGGTAACAAGGTGAAGGGGGGATAAAAAAAATCCAGCATGGTCTTCTTTTAAAAGAGGCTGCACTTTATTTCAGTTGCTGTGGGGTTTTTTTGTGTGTTTGTGTGGTTTTGTTGTTTGGTTTGTGTTTTCTCTTGGTTTTTTTGTTTGTATTGTGTGCTGATTTTCGTTTGGGTTTTTGTGTTTGTTTGCTACTTTAGTTGTTGGTGGGATTTTTTACATTGGATTTAATTGTACTGTCTACAAACAGCCATGGTGTGCAGGGTGTGCACCTGACCAAACAGGTTCTGAAGATGCAGAGGTGGCAAATGATGGGATGTTTGTGGGTAATGGCAGTGCAGTACATTATGTATACAGCTAAAGTATTGTGCTGCACTTAACTTATACTGTCAGTGGAAGGCAATGCATTTATCTTCCCTAAGCCGTCTTTAGCAAACAGATCCATATTGTATGGCTGTAGGTCTGAGAAGGTAAGCATCACTAAGCTGAGGCTTCTCTTTTGGAAACAGCAGATTAGGAGACATCCTTTTGGTTCCTAAATATACTTCTTTCTTGCACTGAGTGAAGGACTTACCTTAAAAGAGCTCTAAACCTAAAACTGATTGAAAATTTTATTTAAAAAAAAAGCTGAATAGCTTTTCAGTGATGTGTACTGCTAGCAAGGCATTACAAAAACAATTTATGTTTTAAAAATCCAGACATTTGAAGATTGTATATGCTAAAGAAAATATATCTTGCTATGACAAAAAAAAAAACAAAAACCAAAAAAACCTTTTTATTATTACCCAATATGTTGGGTTTTTATCCCCTGTAACCTATATTTACTTCACTCAGATACCGTTTTTTAATCTCTCTTATTTGAAAGTTTTAAAAATAGTGATTCATTGGTAATTTCCTGTTTAATTTCAGGAAAACTTGATAACTTCGTGCTGATAATTTTTGTTTTTTTGGTACTGTTTGAAAGATGGGACTTATAGATGCCACTGGGGACTAGTGATGTGTCATGAGAGGCAAAGTATATATTTGATGCAGTTGAAATTTCTTCAGTCTCACTAAAGAAGAGAGCAAGTTGCCTCTATGCTGAGCACCTTCAGCAGCAAGCTGCCTGAGCATCCCAGACCATTGTGCCATGGAGCAGTTAGGTTGAGGTAATTAAAACCAGTATTAAAACTGTAATTGAATTCTGTCCAGGAAAGTGCCTCTTACCTTGGAGCTTTTCTAACTGCTGCAGTATTGAGATCCTGCTGTTAACGTTTCTTTATCAGGCAGGATTTAAGGGATCAGTTGGTACAAGTCTCCGGCTGTTTATCCAAACAGCACGGGCTCCTATTAAATAGAACAAAAGGCTTTCTCTGACCTTACTGCAAACAAATGTACTTGTGAGCCTGATGTGTAAGGGACTAAGCACAACAGGCAAATCATGATGGTGATAGAGTTCATAGGGGCTTTGACAGTGGCTTCCCCAGATCCTGCTCATAGTTGATGTAGCTCAGTTTTCTGTTGCACCAAGCCCGAGAAAAGAGAACTTTTCTCCAGCTTCCATCAGAGCTGAGTGCAATTATGCTGCAGACTGGTCAACAAGCAAACACGGGGCAAGTTGTGCAGACATCACTGCCTGACCCTCTCAATGAACTGCAGCTAAATGAAGACTCTTGGGGAAATCTGCTGGAGGCAGCAACAGCTGTAAATGGGGATGACTTTGAGTGGTGCCTTGTCATTTAATAGGAGTCCCTTTGCAATGGGACTTGCTTTTTGCCCCTAAGGCAGAGATGTTCCCTCAGGAAGTAGAACTGGATCCTTTTCCCTTTCTCAGGGAGCAATTCTATAAGGAAATAGAAAGCTAATAGGGCTTTTTTTCCTTTGAGCATCCACAGGATGGCATGCCAGGTGGTAGTGAGAGTTTGTGCAGAGAGGGAAGGCAGTTATCTGGTCACAGAGAGCAAAATGCCTTCACAGAGGAAGGAAATGGCATAGAAAGAACAAATCAGTCATTCAGAGAAGGAAGGCAAAAGCATTCACGTAGTGCCAGGAAGACTGTCACTACCATTACCAAAGCCCATAAATACACAGGCAATTAAGACCGAGAGAAAAACAGAAGGTTCTTCTCTCTCCATTACTGCACATCTACAGCCTGATTCACTCTTTCTAATTGCCAGAGATTTAAAAAAGAGTTGTTTGTGAACAAAGACCTGCTCAGACCCTTTCCAGTAACAGAAAACACGGTGGGTGGGAGCAGACAGGTGATCAGCTAGGATCTGCAATTCACCACATTCACCTCTGTCACCGGCCTCCACCTTAAAATTAGCACCAAAATCAGCTTGGTTAAGCCAATGCCTGCAATCATTCTTTCTATTGCATTACAGGCACAGGCAGACAGAGAACAGCAGTGACTCAGGTCTACAGGGATAAAACTGCACAATCATTTGTGCACATGGGTATTTTTGCATTCATCCAGGCATGAAAGCCCTAGACAGTACATGCAAGCCCCGGAAGGCTGTTATATAGGCAAACATATTTGTGAGTGCCCCTGAAAACATCTGTTCCAGTCTGGGTGTTCACTGGATGCAAAAGTTTGGTTTAGGATTTTACTGGAATGGCTGTGGCATCTATTGCCCTGAAGGTGCAGGTCCTTAAAGACCTGCTGCACTGCAAACAGAGGGATGCTCACAAAGATCTCTCCATGCCCAGTGATGGTGGAGTGGTGTGCAAGCCCAGTTCAATTCCCATTTTGCTGCTATGGCAAGTTTAACCACCGTGGACCAAAGTGACTAAAGACAGCTCATCCTGAGGCTGTATTAGAGGCAGGTACAGTTTAACTAAGGAAGGGCTTGGTAATGGGTTTAGGGTTGTACACGGGAACTGTAATTTGGGTTGGCAGCAGCATCAATTTCAGATGTAGTGACAGTCAGCTAAACAATGCAATCCAGGAATAGCTCAGGAAGATGAAGAGTTGCTTCCAAAACAGTAAATGGAAAAAAACCCCAACATGAATACAGCTGTCAAGATCAGTGTTCAGAGGTGGTGCAGAAGACAAGGATGTAATGGTTAATTAGGAAACAGGACAAGCCAATACAAAGTGACACGTATGGATATGTCACTGCACATCTGGGGTGTCTGCACTTCACAAAGCAAATGCAGTTTTGGTACCCATCTCTGGAAGAGATGAGCAGAATTAGAGGGAGTCCAAGGCAGGAAGAATAGGCACTGGGGGGCATGGAGCAAATTCCCTGGGAAAAAGAGTTGGAGTCACCCATGCCTCTGAGAAATGGCCTAGGAAGACCATGAACTAGGTCTGCAGAAATCACCACTGGCATGGAGACAGTGAACACAGAATGGCTGTTACCTGCTTCTTGCAGTGTGAGAACAGGTCATCAAAAGATATATTCAGGCAGGAGGTTTAAAATAATCAAGTATGCAATGTGTAGTCACTGCAGGGAACTCATTGCCACAGAATGGTGAGGTAATTAGAAATAAAAATTATTTCAGCAAGTAATTTGACAGACTTCCAAAAGGAAAAACCCTGGGGCTATGAACACAAGGATGCAGGTGCAATGCCTGCCAAAGGAAGTCCCAGAGCCCCAAATTACTGTGGGCTGTGAGAGCAGACTGGGCAAGGTCCCTTGGGCACAGGCTTCTTAACCCAGTGTTCTTCAGTGTCTGCTGCTGGAGGCAGGACACCAAATGAGATGGTTTCTGAATTAATGCAGCCATTCTTATGGCCAGGTAGGAAATACAGGTAATATGTCTGCAGAAGCTTCAAATGTGACTTTCCACAGAGCTAGTAATTTGTTTTCAAGTACCAGAAGCCTGGAAAAAAAACCCCTGTGCTTGTGCTTAGTTATGCTTTCAAATGTAAAAGGTGTGAATGGGACAACCTAAGTAATTATAGCCCTGTCATTCTGATACTGTTTTCAGGTAAAATAATAGAAAAACTGATATGGGATTTGATTAATGAAAAAATGAAGATGGAAAATATAATTAATGCCAATCAAAATGGATTTGTGGGAAATAAATCCTGTCAAACTAATCTGATATCTTTTTGATGAGATTATACAATTTGTTGGTAAAGGGAGCAGTGCAGATGTGTTAGATTTTTTTTTTTGTAAAGCATTTGTTGTCGTACCTCGTAGGATCTTGATAAAAAAAATTGGAATAGTAGAAAATAACTTGCTGTGTATTAAGTGGATTAAAAAACAATTAAATAGCACTCTGAAAATACATTGCGAACAGGGAATCATTACCACAAAACATGTAGTATCAGAATTCTGCACAGATTGATTCTTGATCCTGTCATATTTATTATTTCTATCAATACCAGGGAATAAGATGTAAAAACACCTGAAGGAAAGTTTGTTGGCAGCAGTAATGATAAAACTCAGCAGACAACCCATGAAAAAGGGCAAGGTCACAGAAGCAGAGGAGTTGCAGATTCCTTGTTAAACAGCTTAAGGAAGCAGTGTGCTTTTTCCTATGGTCACTATGAAAGGCATACAAAAGTAAGTAGTAGTTAGCTGTGCTTCAAGCTAAAGGATTCCTGTTTAGGAAACAAGTGTGAAAAGATATGCTAGGAATCAAATAATGCTGAACACTTGTGCAAAACTTATGCCAGAAGTCAGTTGGGAAGCTTGGAAGTGTAAACTGTGGGAGCTGGGGAAGTAATGCACGACATCTGTACTCGATAGGTGCTCAGCTGCTGCAATATCCCATTCTGTTTGGGGGTCCACAGTTAAAGAAAGCTATTTCTAAACTGAAGAGGTGTCTCAGGAACTAAACATGTAGAAGATGGTAATGCGAGGGCCCGTGCTTCACAGGCTGGAGATTCCTGGAGAAGAGCCTCTTCAGTTTATCCGTGGGAAACCTGAGGGGTTGCAGTTTGTAAATACGTACTTAGAGAACCAAACTTTAATAAGAGGGCACTTCAAGCTAGCAAAAAAAAACCCCATATAAACAGATCTAGTGCCTGGAACCTGAAGCCAGGCAATTTCACACTAGAAATGAGGCATAAGTTTTTTCAACAGTGAAAGTAATTAAACATTGGAACAATTTACCATGGGAATGTGGGGGATTCTCCATCACTGGCAATTTTAAAATCAATACTGGCTGTTTCTTCAGAACATATGTTCTAGCCAAGCATGAATTAATTCAGAATAGCTTTATAAGATGCGTTATTCAGGGGGCTGGAAAAGAAGTTAACTTTTCCTTTTGACATTATAATCTGTATTTTAACTGTTGGGTAGTGGCCACCACCCCCACCTTTTTTTTTTATATCTTTTTTTCTTGGAACTTTTAACGTTCTTACCTAAATGACCAAACAGTATTTCTCATCCTGTTCATTGAATAGGGGGTTTTTTCCCTTGGACAGGCTAGTATTTTTGTACCCCAAGGATGGAATATGAGTTTATTTCCCAGGGATCATTTACAGCCTACTGGCACAGCACATCTTAAATTGATAAGGGTGTATTCTCTCACCCTTCAGAGCAGCAAGGCCAGGGACAAGCAGCCTGTGGGGAACAGCTCCTTGCTTGCAGTAACCTCCAAGCTGTATCTGGTGTGCTAGCTGCTGGCACAGACCAACACCTCACCAGCGACCACCACACTCAGAGCTGAAGAGCACAGACAACTGATTAGTGCCTTTGCCTTCTTGCTTATGAAATGCAAGTAAAGCCTATGAATCCTTTTTTATTACTATTATTTATAAGGCTTGTGTGGAAAAAAAAACCCCAACATTCATAGAATCATAGAATGTCAGGGGTTGGAAGGGACCTAGAAAGATCATCTAGTCCAACCTCCCTGCCAGGGCAGGATCACTTTGATCTCTGTCCTTCTTGAACTGGGGTGTCCAAAACTGGACACAGTACCTGAGGTGGGGTCTCACCAGTGCAGAGTAGAGGGGGAGAAGAACCTCCCTTGCCCTGCTGGCCACACTTCTCCTAATGC
>JANHGL010021251.1:0-22867 GCA_024611195.1 Ceyx melanurus
TTTCTTTTTGCCTCCAACATACTTGTAGAAGCTTTTCTTGTTATCTTTGATCTCCCTCGCTAGCTTGATTTCAAGGGTAGCTTTAGCTTTCCTTGTTGCATCCCTGCATCTTTTGACAACCTCCCTATATTCTTCCTCAAGCAAAGACAGAGTCCCACCTGGACAGGAGTCAGCTCTTGCTTTTGAAAAAGAAAAAAAAAAAAAAAGACCTGTTGCCATCTGCTACAGCTCGCCTATTCATCCAAGTTTCTTTATAACACCACACGAGAGCCTACATTTGTAAGGGGAAAGAAACCTTGAAGAAAATGCAGGACCATAACCCTGGACAGAAGAACAGAACTTGCCTCACCCCGGAGGTTGGTTCAGTGGATGCCCATGGGTCCTGGCTTGGACAGATATCTGAAATCTAGCAGTGCAACACCAGAAGGCTTATAAGGAGACATATACCTATATACTTAAAAAAAAAAAAAAAGTCTTATTTATTTGTATAGAATGTAAACAGCAAATGTTGAACAGCAGAACAGAACACTCTGAATTGTTGGTTGCCTTTCCCTTCTGATGCCCAGCAGGAGGGCACTGGGGAGCCGTTGGGAGAAGGGGGCCAGTGGCAGGGAACTCACAATGGCAGCTCAGGGCAGGGGGGAGAGGCAGTGGCCTCTGGCCCTCAGGCCCCCTCCACAGGGTGGGGAAACAGGGTGTAGGGAGAGATGTCAGATGAACCCAACATGGCTGGCAGGGGCTGCTCTGAGAATGGCAGCGGCGAGCTGGCCAGAGAATTCCTGCCAAGGAGCAGAACAGGCTTGGACCCACTGGGAATTTTCCTCTGGAGCAGTCGCCCCTGGGGACTGACAGCAAAGCCCTCCCCCCCTTCCTCCTTCTGCCCATGTGCCAGCACGTGCTCCCTTCCCCCCTTCACACCGCGACGTCCCGGCACGCGCGGGACCGCACTGGGATGTACCGGCTCCCGTGTGCTCCGCAGCCACCGGCAGCAGCGGGAAGGACCCGGCTCCGTTGTGCTCCATAGGCACTGGCAGCAGCGGGAAGGTCCCAGCTCTGTTGTGCCCTGCAGGCACCAGCAGCAGCAGGAAGGTCTTGGCTCCACTGTTCTCCACAGCCACGGGCAGCAGCGGGAAGGTCCCGGCTCTGTTGTGCTCCATAGGCACTGGCAGCAGCGGGAAGGTCCCGGCTCCGTTGTACCCCGCAGGCACCGGCAGCAGCAGGAATCCACCCGCTCAGCCCAGCCCACTCCATCCACCGGGAACAACTGCTGAGAACCCCCAACAACCCCCCTCTTCACCGCAGGCAGGGATAGGAAAGAAAGGGTTTAAAAACTTGTTACCCCCTGACACCATGGGAAACCAGCCAAGAGAAAAGGGCCCATGAGAGATGTTTGACGTTCAAGAGCCGTGTCCTCCAGGCTTGACATTGGTCCATCCCAGCACAGAGAAATCCAGCAGTGGCGGCAGGAGGGCTGGGTGAACAAACAGCAGCCAGCTGAACTTGGACATGACAAAGTATGCAAGGACCAGGAGCAAGAGCAGAGGACCTATAGATGCAATATCCAAGCATGCACAGGGGAGGTTAGGAAAGCCAAAGCCCAAGTGAAGTGGAATCTGGCAAAGGAGGTGAATGGCAACAAGAAGAGTTTTAGCAGAAATATCAACAGCAAGATGGAAAAACAGAGCTCCACAGCTGATGGGGCAGAGGCCCTGCTGACAGGAGGTATGGAAAAGGCAGAGGTACTCACTGCTGCCTTTGCTTCTGTTGATGCCAGCAAGAGCAGCCCTCATGAATCCCAGGCCTCTGAGCATAGAAAATTGCCTCAGCTGCCAGGTTCAAAGGGCTATGGCCAGTGGTACAAAGCCCAGTTGGAGACAGGGCTTTACTGGTGTATGCCAGAGGTCAATGCCTGGGTCAAGACAGCTTCACATCTTAGTTACTAAAGGGTGGTGATGAGACAGAGCTCACTCTCAGCACATTTGCAAATAAAACCAGGAGAGCTGACAGTCAAATGGCAGAGGGACATCAACAGGCAGGAGACATGAGCCAACATGAATCTCAGAAATCTTGAAGGGCAATGCCAAGTCCTGCCCCTGGGCACAAACCACCCCAGGCACCAGCACTCCCAGGAGCCAGACAGCAGCTTCACAGAAAAAAATCCAGGGTGTCTTCATAAACAAAGGAAACATGAATCAGCCACAGTCACCCTTGCAGCACAGCCAGCCAGCAGTCCCCAGAGCACCAACAGGTCACAGAAACTGAAGACTGGAGGATGGAAGAGCAATAATGACCACTGGTATATGACTATCAGAACTACCAAGATGCCCAAGTACTGCTACCTACTGACAGGCCAAGCATGTGCTACTGCCATCAGCCAGCTTACAACTCACCCAGAATAAATGTGGTTGGAAAGGACCTCCTAGATCACCGAGTCCAACCATCAAACCAACAAAAAAACAAACCAACAAAACCCCACCCAACCAAATGAAAACCAACATTGGTGCTCTTAGAGCAGGCCCTGCAGCCCTTGTCAATTCCTTCCTTAAAAGCCTCCGGGGCTGGTGATTCAACCCCCTCCCTGGGCAGGCTGTTCCAGGGCCTCACCACTCTCTCTGTAAAGATTTCTTCCTAATATCTAATCTAAACCTCCCCTGCTGCAACTTCAGGCCATTTCCCCTGGTTCTGGCATTAGTAATTAAGGAGAAGAGGTCATCTGCTAGAGCTCACCTGCCATGTGTGGGTGTTTCTCAGGCAGGTGGTTTCACCATGGTGTCTTACCTGAAGATGCTGCCTTTGCAGGCCCTACACTCTGCTAAGTGGATATTCAACACATTCTAAGTAATGCAGTCAACTTACTGTGACTTCCAGATGAGTACAAAGGAAACTGAACAAATATATTGCTAACTTAGGTGTATTTCAACAAAGCCTGTAAAGACAAAATTTTCCGCTGTGCAAAGTATTTACAAAAGCATACAACTTGGAAAAAAAACCCATTTTATTTTACTGTCCAAATTATTGAACACCAAACAAAACAATCTTGTAGTTTTTACATTAGGACCAATGATTTTCATGTAGAATTAAGAGAACACTTGGCTGTAAAAAAGGTGAAATATTGTGTTACTAACACACAGGTGTGTCACAACAAACTGAAGAGGAAAAGAAAGTGTGGAACATTCATTTAAACTCAGGTTCTGAGGAGCAGACAGACTCTCTAGACTGATGCATCTATTCAACTGGCAAATATGAAAAGTATTCATCTAGTCTTAAAGTAGAATGCTACAAAAGGCAGCATTTTCCACACCTATATACAACACTAAGCCTCAAACACTGACAGAAGATATCAGAACAGCATAAAGGTTAAAATTTCTACAATACTCACAGAGATCATAAGAGCCTCCTTAGAGAGAAGTGTGGCTAGACTTACATGCCTTTGTCCCTGCCAGGGCTGTCAGGTATTCAGGGCAATTCAATGACATTTTGCTCCCCCCAGAGGAGTCACTGCAGCTCAACAGCAGGTACTTAGAAGCCACATGCTTTTTGAACAAATGTTACTGATTCTCACATAAAAAACAATTCTCAGCTTCAATGGAGTTTTGAAAGCATTGCTCTTCAAACCCAACACTGGAAACAGTGCCCTTTCATTTCAAATACTGAGGTCAGTTATAGATGTCAGCATTAAAACAAATTATCTTATTCTAATTTGAGCTGATTCACTCCTACTTAACATTTTTCCTGCAGATTGCTGCAGCTATGTATGACGTTTGGAATGCATTCATCAAAATACCCAGTCCTGGCTAGACCAAAACATGGGATGTCATAATAGGTCTTCCTTGCACTGTCAGGAGGCCAATACTTCCATACACTTTCTTCATTCATCAGTCTGGAGTCACTAGACAACGCTCAGAATCCAAGTTTGATAATCTTACATTAATTATTTCACAATATTGCTATCTGCTTTCTGCCCTACTTCCCTCCCCAACAAACCCTGCATCACGAATATCTGGACAATTCTGCCCCTCACCACTATCCAGTTGTTTGGGATTTTTTCTTTTCCATGTTTAAGAAAAAGAAAGAAGCACAACTGAAACTTTTTAAACTCACATCAGTAAAGACATTTTTTATAGCAAGGTGTGATGTCAGTTGCACCAGTGACCACTATATGAAGCCACATATTTTATATATATATTTAGTACCAACAACCTTTCCTTTTATCAATTTCTGAAAAAAAAAGTTTGAAGCTTTGTGTAATTTCATCTGTACCAATATGAGCCTATGTCTCAGGTTCAAGCTAGACCACAGTCAGAGTAATTAGCAGGATAAAATAAAAAGGATAAACTAACACTGCATGACTTGTAGACAAAAACATGGCAAGCATTATGTTACATATCCACATTTTATGGCATTTTAGATCCTTTGAAATTCAAATCATTTATAGCTCAAGTGACTAAATCTTCCCAATACACATTTTTTATACCAAAATCCAGCTTGTGGAGATAATCATGAACTAAATGAAACAAAACCAGACCAGTAGAAGTACTTAACACTCAACTACTACTGTCACCACAAACACTTCTCAGTTGCGATTATATTTATTCTAGTTTATGTTTCAATTTAAGTTACTGTAAAGTCTTCCCAGAGTATTCTTAATTGCTGCATTGCAGGAGCAGTTCAGGAGGCAGCTGTAAGTTCTGCAGGTTATTTCTTCACAGTATCTAGAACAGATCTGAAAGAAGAGAGCTCTCCATTCAGTGCAGCCTGTGTAGTGCTAGCCAGTGTCTGCTGGCAGCTGCCTAGAACCATTCCCCTGCTTGTGCTTCTGCAAGCTACAGCCACAGGGACTGCTCCATCTGAAACAAACCCACAGCCTCTCATCAGAAACACTGGCCAACATTTTCTGCTGTGCAAAGTATTTACAGAAACATACGACTTCAAAGAACCAGTTTATTTCACTGGCCAAAATATTAAACACTAGACAGAACAAACTTGTGGTTTATACATTAGGAGTGTAGGTGTTAATGTACAATTAAATCACTTCACTGTAAAAAGGTGGAATTCTGCATTACTAGACTCTAACAGTGTTACACAACAAACTGAAGAATGTTCATTATCAGGTGAAGATAAACATCTATGGACTGGAGCACACACACACTGGTGAATGTTGAGAAGTGTCTGTATCTAGTCTGCAGGCTCAGAAGTAGAATTATACAACTTCTTCCTATCAACTACATCTCCTCGCCTCTTTTCATTAATTAACCAGCTCATTAATTGATATAAACCTGAATGACAGCTGCTTAGAAGTGACTTGTCCTTCTGTTTAAGTCCTAAAGTGGTATCTAAAGTTATCTTCAGGCAAATAGAAAAGTCCACTATAATTTTAGTGTTTGTTTTGTTACAAGGCTCTTGACAAAAAGGGATCTTTAGCTGAAGAAATCCAGGCAGCTGGAAGTGACCATGACTCAGATCTTCATCCCATTTCTTCATTCATAATAATATATTATCTATCATCTAATAGATGACAAAACCACTTCAGTAGCAGTAACTGCTGCTCCAAATTTCTGCACGAAACATTTTAATGTCCATTTTCTAATTAAAATTCTAACATTACAAAGGTTGGTATCAAACAAGGTCACCAAAGTAACTGAAGGTTCACATTTAGGTAACCTTGAACAGACTGTTGGTTTAGAATATCAAACTGGAAACATGATATAAAAGACTAGGAATTACAGTGCTATTATATTTACATTGTAATTTCCCTTTGTGCTTGCAAGTTACTGAAAGTACTCAGCCTTTGGTAGCATTTTCTTAGTCTCAAGTAACAGGTTCATGTTAAACACATTCACACTGCCAATTTGTTTGTCAGTGCAAAGGGCTACATAACATAGTTGCACAATAATTTTTCTTCCCCTTAAATAATAAAAATGCTGGTGATAGTGACTTTTCAGTGAGTAGCTTTGTGCCTGATAGTTAAGGGTCAGAAAGAAAAAGTCTCTCATGCAATTCATAACTCTAGAAAGCAACTACTACAGTAACTGATAAGAACTCCCATCCACAGTACAGCTGCTGTATGACTCTTGGTCCAGTTTCAAAGACTATAGAAAAACCAAATGTATAATTCAGATTCATATAAGCATAAAAAATATCATAATTGCAAGGTGCATTAATTACCATTACAAAAAGCACCACGATACTAAACACTGAAATTGTGCTTTTAGTTTTAACCTTCCATGTGAGCACAGCTTTCTCATGCTAACATAAGGGAATGCAAGTTCTTCCAATGCTGTTGCAAAGTTTCATGCCCATACAGCAAGACCCCCTTAAATAAAAGAGGTACTTGGCAGCTTTGCCTACGCCAAGTAGTAGTGAAAAAGCAGATCATGGGGAAGAGGCTCTACTTGTTCCCACACTGTGGGTTTGTCAAAAGCCACACATCTTGTCAGTGGCTGGACAACCAGTTGGTGTTTGTTCAGCTGGGGAAGCTGTAAACTTCCCATGAAGCCATAAGCAGTCAGGTGTATACACACAGCAAGCCAAAGAGGAACCTTCCAAGTTATCAGGAGCTGACACAAAATAAATACAACTCTTTTCTGTTCACTGCTACTGTCAAGTGTGAGCCAAATAAGAATGTCTAAGGTTAAGAAAATAAGGTATAGAAGGAACTTAATGTACCAATACCAGCATAACCACTCAATATTTTATTTTTCATATTTGCCAGATTAATATCAATCAGTTGACAAAGTTATGCTAATACTAGGAGGACGCTGCTGATTAGGTTGTTTGGTCAAAATCAGAAGATCTGTTCTTTCTGTTCCATACATCAGTTTTTCCTCCTGAAGACTGCAAGCTGAAAACCTGTTTGCCTCTGTACCCGATACACCAGCACGATTATTTGGAACTGAGACACCACTGACCTGCTCAAAGGATTTACTAAACACAGTGGTGGTTGCTCTGGCCAGACTATGGCTGCCAGGCTTAGGCAGGGACTGGCTGGTTGTCAGTGTCAGTCTCTTCAGAGAGACAAGCTCCAGATTCTCACTCATGGCTCTCTGAGTTTGTTTTCGTGACAAGTGTTCTCTGCAAGTTTCTCCTTCTTTTTCTTTGCCTCCACCTTTGCTTCCTCCAGACCTTCGTTGGCTTTTCCCCAAAAGGTTCTTAGTGCTTGTGTTGCTGCTGGTAGACAGGGCAGACTGACTTGTACTAGAAGCAGCCCTTGAGTAAAATCCTTCATCCGTTTCAGATACTTCTATCAGTTCTTCTTGAACTAAATCAGTATTACCTGTATCGTGGACAAAGAAAGAATTAACAACTCTCTCACACGGTTTGTTTTTGTGTTTTGCTAGATTTTGATACTTACAAGCATGAAGCCATAAAGCAATAGAACAGAGAACAGAGGACAAAGCACTTACCTATTCCTTTATATTTTGGAATTGGGGCTCATTAGGATATAGTTACAGCAAATAATGCTGCATTAACTAGATCAAAAAGCATGCCCATAATCTCATTTTGTAGTGCTTAAAAAAAAAAAAAAAAAAAAAAGCAGTCTTGTTAATTCATGCAGATTAGAAACAAATATTACAAGATTCCACAAAGAATGAAAAAAAGTGTAAATCTCATTTTGAGCACATGCTCTGATTCGGGATTTTGCAAAGCTCTAAAATTTAAAAAAGATAGGTGATCAATTCCTCCAGACACCCAAAATGGCACCTGCACATTTAGCAACCCAAGAAAGCCTTAGGACTGAAAGGTCACCTTCTGCATCATAGGACTGCTGGTATGAGCTGGAAACTCAAGCACAACATGAGATGTCCAGCACACTGTGAAAGGTGGAATTTGGGAAATTCACAGTGAGATGCTTTTCATACCCATTTTGATGGATTCTTTGTCCCATTAGTCACTGAATTTTGTAAACCAAACAAATACGTGTCATGAACATAAAGGTAGGCTGAGTCTCAGGGTATTTTCTCCAGCTGAAAGGAACGTAGTCATCTGTAGGTCATGCTGTGGCACAGACCAGGCTGTGTGCAGCACATGCATTTGTGTTGTTACACATGCAAACAGATTAACTGCATACTCCAGTTCTCCAAACATGCAGCAGTGACCCTTTCAATCAACAGTGGTACCTTAGAGTGCAGCTACAAGTGCTCTGCTAAAACTGCACTCTGCCAGATGAGTTTATTCCATCCTCCAGCATTTTTCTTACAGATTTTTGCCTCCTGATTTCTGGCATGACTTTGCTGTCAGCTCTAGGATCTGCAGCTGCTTCCTGCACTCCCTGTAAATGCTGAACATCATTCTCTGCTAGTGCTCTGCTTTTCTCCCCATTCCCGGTCCTCTCTCCAGCCACACTCGTGACACTAATCTCAGGTATGATAAAGGTGCCCAACTCAGTAGCATCATTACCATTCTCTGGTTGTTCTAGAATTAAAGATGGATAAGAAAAAAAAAACAAACACACAATAAAAACAACACAAGATGTCTAAAATAAAACATTAAACAAGCCAATACATACAGATGACTAAAGCATTAGAAATTAAATCAGATGTTCACATATTATTCTCTTGTTAATTAGCAGCATTAGCAAGTATGGAATTTTGCCTTATTTCTAAATTGCAGGATGAAATCTTCCATTCATTGGCCTGCACCCACACCCTTGAAAGCCCCATACTTGATCTTTTAAAACTAAGTTCTGAGGATCATGAAACAAACATCCAGAGATGACCAGAAATCAAAGAACTCTCTGTAATTTTATTACTAGGTTCTCTGTATCACCATGCTGAAGTCAAACTGATTTTCACAGTGAAATGGCCCATCAGCTTTGTGTCACCAGGTAAGAATTCTACATACATCATGATGCTGCACAGTGGTCATGCTGAAAACTCACAGTGAAACAACAACTAAGCCAACTCAAGTCTATTTTGACTTCCAATCTCTTTCTTCATTTCAAAAAAACATTTTCAACCAGATAGATATTACAAGTAGGAAAATTATCCAGTTATTAAAATCAACGTGTTCAATTAAAACCTGTGGAGTTTTGCTGAAGTTTTTGCCACCTACTACTATTATAACAAATATTGATCTCCTTAGGCTTTTTAAGCTACTTATTTGCCTCATCCAAGCCAGTCACTGAGCACAGATGAGGAAACAGGGATTAAGCAGGGGAAGGGAAGCACAACTTTCTGCAGCAGGGGAAGGGAAGCACAACTTTCTGCAGCACGGGGTGGGGGTGTTCATTAAGGCAGAACCCAATACAGCTTTGTTCTAAGATTACTTCATTTCATTTGGGTAAGTCATCAACAGCAGGTGTACACGTGCTCATCCTGGCTAAAAAGTTATTTCAAGATAAAGAATTGCTGCAGACACAGTCAAAGATCCCCAGGCAGAGAGAAAACTCCCCTGCTACTCCAAGTGTGAGAATAATGATTGTGTATAAGCAAAGATATTTAATAATGATATCTAGTGGTAAGGATGCAACAGCTCCTACAAAGTCATGGTAAAATAAATCCCAACTCTAAAGATGCCTTGCTATTTAGATGAAGACAGGTTTGAGAAGAATGAACTCTTGAGAGGAAAAAAAAAAAGTAAAAATAAAAAAGGGAGTTGAAATTTTACAGAAACTCCAGCTATATGCAAGTAACACGTTGCAATCCCAGCAAGCTGCCAGCTCTGCAGTGTTTGAAGTACTCTTGGTGTCTGCAGGACTGTTCTTAAAGTATTCTGAACTGCTTTATCAGCACTATTTCTACAACCATAAAACCACATTCAGATGATGTGGAGAAGAAATACAGAAGCCATCAGTTACAGATGGTCCAGCACATCCTCCATGAAGATGCACACCACAGGAATACACATGAAGAGCACACACTGCACTGCATGGTAGCTACACATACATCATGTGTGTTACATGTGTGTTACATGCAAACATCATGGCCATCAAGTTGACAAGACTAAAACTGTTAAAAGCACAGCTGAGAATAAACTGAATTCCTGGGTTTTGTTCACAAGGCAGCTCTTTCAGACCTAAAGATTAAGTAAGGACTGCCCAGACTACCCTGCCAGTTTGCTACTGTGACAGAAGCTGGAGTACAAACATTTAACTGACAGGATGAAGTCCAAATCCAGTAAATTATAATGAGATAATTTTTTATAGCAGCAGCTCTAATGCTTTTTAGTTGGAAGGCATCCTCTGTTCCTCCTGACCCTACACTGAGGACTCTTGTGAGGCACAGCAGGCTACAGAGCTGTCTTTTCACCAGCATTTCCCCTGGCTGCACTTAGAACAAGTACCAGAGCTAGAACATTGTTCTGGCCATCAGTGTCCCCTGCTGCAAGTCAGGAGCTGCTCCTGATTGTATCTGCATATGCTAAGCATCACAATTCTTTTTAACTAGTCAAGTACTAACGAAAGTATCTCTTTATACTACCCAAAGGAAAAGGTCATTACTAATTGCTGCTATTAGCCACTAACTTCCTGAGAGCTGGCAGGAAACACAAGTCAGAACTCTGGCCAGGTAGTAAGAAAGCAAGAAGACCTACACTCTCCTTGGCCTCACTGGTCTAACTTTACCAGGGTGAGGTACCTGTGCCTCTCCTGCAGCAATCTTCAAACTCTTTCCTGCTACCCCATCAGTGCAGCCACAGGCACCTTACCTCAGCAGAACTTCTGCCCTGACCCCTGCTCTCCATATGCACAAGCAAAGCTTCTAGCAGAACTGAGCAGAGAGCCAGAGAGCTCACTCTGTCCCTTCCCCAGCAAGGAATACAAACACTAATGAAGGAACCAAGGAAGACAGATACTAATGAACAGCATCTGTCTCTAATGAAAGGAGACTCAGCACATCAGAAAACAGAGGAAGAATCTGTTATTAAAAAAAATAATTGTATAACACTGTTACTTATTCTTGCTTGGTGGTGTGTATTTCTAAGTGCACTATCTTACTGAGATGTCATCCCTTGGTGCCCAGCCATCAGCACTGCATTCCTGCAGCTAGTTACCCCAGTCAGCTGGGGAAAAGCCCCCAAAACCTGAGGTTTACTCAGCATATCTGTGTCTAATATTTTAGTTAAGTGCTACTAACTACTCCTAATGAAAGGCAATATAGCTTTCTGAGTTTAATGTTGAGCTACAGGAGAAAGTGAATGAAAATACAGGATACTGGGTATCTCAACTCCTGTGAAAAGCATCTACTATAGCACCTACAGTCTTGTGGCAGGGATAAGACTTCAACCCATGTCCTTCATAAAAGCATCCCCTCCTTACTTGAAAACTTTTAAGAACACCTGAAAGAAATCTTCAGCTTCACAGTGCTTGGATTTGAAAAGAATACTGCTTCAAGCTGGACAATTCTGGGGGTCTGTCCTCTGAGAAAAATATTAATACCCAGTGCATATGGTAGAAGGAGAAAGCAGAGGACACTGCCAGATAGTAGAGAGACAAAGCTGGATCATTATGTGGGATTGGAAGTCAATATAAATACACCCCCAGCAGCTGAGGGAAAATGCATTTGGAGTCACATTTCTCAATGTTTTGAATAGTACAACCGACCCTGATAAATGTATTTCATGATTACTAGCTGCTAGTATGGATTCAAAAGATATTTCCATCATAGCCCACCTTATATTACAGCTGCCTGCATCATTTATATCAGATTGTACAGACAAACTGCCCCTTGAGATTGTAATTCAACTTTAACCTCCACAAGCTGCATTTCCTGGACAATAATGTTAGCAATTTGAATTATTCACAAGAGCATAAAGTTTATATCACAAAATTAACATCTATTCCAGATACCTAAAAGTTGCAGCTATTTCATGAATTAATATTGTTTCCAAAAAGTAAGAAAATCCTCTCTGCAGAGCCTCCAATAAAAGTGTTTCTAAACTGTGTGTACTACAAATCCTGCAGTAGGGAAAAACCCAACACCTTGTCCTCCTGCAGCTAGTGTCTCTGTATGATGTTATCTTACCCACATCTGCTTAGCTCTGCTTGGTCAGTTTGCTATATCAGAGTATTGGGTTTATGTGCATTACCTCTATATACAGGATTTGTTTTTGTGAAACCCTTTTACAGGGCAGTTTGTCAGATTTCACATTAGTGAGGAAAGTGTTACTAGGGCTTTGGTTGTGGTTTTCTGGTTTGGTTTTTTTTCCTTATCTTCCATAAACCATTCATTTAGGAGTTTATGTCCCATCCACATTGTAAAGTTTTTCTGGTCTTCCTGTATTTGTGAATGGAAAGGGAAATGCTACTCAGGGCTTGTTTTAAAGCATGAACACTACAAAGAACTAATGCTAGATAGAGAAGTTAATGCTCCTCTGTAAGCTGTAGAATTTATAGGCAGTCCAATTCAATAGCACTAAATAACTTTTTTATAAGAGATGGCTGGTATCAACTGACTATAATATTACCCATTTTGCAAAGAACCTTCACCTTTAGTACCCCTGGAGTACTTACCTTAGAAGTCCAAATTCACAAAACAAATTTGATTTATTTTTATAGAAGTCCTTGTAAGTAACAGCTCTAATACATGAGTCACAGGGTTGAATATCACAAGATTAAATGTTAAAGTGACCTTTTTTTTTTTGAAAACTGACTTCAGTCTAGAGTTCTAGCTAATACTAGCAAGATCTAATGTCTTAAACTTTATAGTAAACTGAATTCATATAGTAAACTGAATGAGTGCTTCTCAGCTGGAAATGTGATTGGCTGTAATTCTTACTTTACACAAATAGCTAGGGATTGAAAATTGCTGCCCTTGCTTCCCCACCATTAGGGCATCAAGGCAAACCCAGAGTTTCCCCAGTAACCCAAACAAAATGTTAAGTTTTTTTGTAAAAATCCTTATCTTCTAGTATTCATTCCTAAACACTGAGTACACCTCACTTGAGTCCCACTAGCTAGATTAGCATTGTTTCTGTCCATTTGTCAACTCCCATAAAGCACAGCCTTCAGCCCCATTTCTGCAAGTCCTACTATTATTTCCCTTTCACCTTACTGTTATTTGCTGCAGGGCACACGTATTGCACCCATTTTTCCTTGAACTCCACCAAGCATCTCCTCCTGCAAGAAGGCAGTAATTGTAAAACTTCTAGATTTCTGTATTTATTGAAAAAAATGCATTCTCATAAGGATAGTTCCATTACTGATTCTGTAACATTTTTATTTCATTTTTTTTCTGTAAAGACAAACACAAAAGAAGTTTATTCTACTACATGTCTAATACCTCAGAATGAGCTAGCATTTACTATCACAAATCTGTGTTCCTCTACACCACCTCATTTCAACAAGCATCAGAACCACTCAAAACTAATAGCTGACAAAATTGCCAAGCTTTAGAGAGCATTTATCAGTTAAAATGCCAAACTTTTATACAGTTTTCTTGCACCTGGTCAATAGTCTCTATTTAAAGAGTGTAAGACTGAAGAAAGGAAAATAAACACTAAAATGGTGCTTAGCAGTCTTGAGGTTTCAGAATGACTTGCTCCTGGACCTCACCCTTGTTAAAAACACTCATATTGTAGTCCTCATCTTTGTCTGACTGTTTTAAGCAGTTTTCAATCAAATAAAATTCAATTTGGTTATTTGACCTTTCTTTGCCCCTCATACCCATCTGGCAGCTTGCTACTGGTGGTGCTACTACCAGTGTGTGCCCATTACTGCTTAGAAAGCTCTATCATTAAACTCATCTTCTACCAGCATATTTATAAATTATTCGCTCAAGACTTACTAGAATTACCTCTCAGGTAATTTTTACCTTTAGGACAAGTATCTTGGTAATATTTTTCTAACCAAACTGTCTGTATACTACAAAAGTCCATACTGTACACAGCATATAGAATTTTTTACAGTACTACTTCCAAACCTCTACTTCACCTATTTAAAGGGAATTCTAATCTACACTCACTGCCTCAGCCTGTCACTGGAGTCATAACCCCAGCAGAACAAGCAATGAAGAGGCAGCTTTTCCCTCATCTCAAGATGGTAGAAGACAATGTTTCTCCTTTTGCAGTTCATTAAGCACCAGTTTTATTCCTTCTCAGGCCAGGTTTGTTTTGCTTTGTCAAAGCCCTTATATTAGTTTCCCAAAAGGTGCCAGTTTTGGCTGGGGTGGAGCTGGTTTCTTTCACAGTAGCTAATGTACAGGGCTCTGGCTTGGATTGGTGCTGGTCCACAGGAATGTTTAGTTACTGCAAAGCAGCATCACACAGAGCAGAGGCCCTTCCTGCTTCTCTCACCACCTCACCAGCAAGGAGGCTGGGGGTGCCTTTTAGTTTAGGGGGGGACACCGGGAGCTGTGGGATTGGGTCTGCTCAAGTAGCCATTGGTCCTTGGAGCCCTGCTCTCCTGGGGCCAGCAGAACTGATGGCAGGGAGTGAACAAATCCCTTCTTTTGCTTTGCTTTACTTAATAAACTGTTTTATCTCAACCCATGGGTTCTGTCACTCTTTTGATTCTCTCCCTCATCCCACTGCAGGCAAATGAGTGTGGGGCTTAGTTGCCAGTCAGGGTTAAACACACCACCAAACACTGAATTTAAGGGCAGAGAAGACATTACTATTTTTAAGTAATAGAAGACAGATGAAGCTTTATGGTAAATTTGTTACATATTTGCTCTGCTTCTGGTACTATAAGCTTCTTTTCAGAAGAAAATGGGAACATTGTCCTCTAAGGAACCAATAACTTTGTACAGATCTCTCTAATAAAAAGGGGGTTTGTGTTTTGTTTAGTTGTTATTTTAACTTCCTCAACAGGCTGAGAGTTGGGTTTGCTCAGCCTGGAGAAAAGCCTTTAAAGTGGCCTTGTGGTACCTAAAGGGAGATTAAAGGAAATCTGGAGAGACACTTTTTACAAGGGCACACAGTGGTAGGACAAAGGGCAGTGGCTGCCAACTGAATGAGCACAGATTTAGATCAGCTGAAAGAAAGAAATTCTTCACTGTCAGGGTGGCATGACTCTAGAAAAGCTTGCCCAGAGAAGTTGTGGATGCTCCATCACTGGAAGCTTTCAAGGCCAGTTGGATGGAGCTATGAGCAACCTGGTCTGCTGGGAGGTGTCCCTGCCCATGGCAGGGGAGTTGGAACTAGATCATCTTTAAGGTCTCTTCCAAACTCTTGATTTGATTCTGATTGATACGACTCTATGATTCAGGAACTGAAAAATACACCTCATCTGAACTGCATTAAGATTCTCATTCAGCAGTCAAGAAAATAAAAAGCTCTAAACTGCTGCTTAGTTACCAGCAATGAAGATGGGCAGATTGAAATTATTGAAATGTGTAAAATATAAGAATTTGTTGCAAAATGTGTTTCTTACCATGTCTTTTCCATCTGTGGCCTCGGATGGACATGCTAGTCACAGCATTCCTTGATATTCTGGATGAAGTAGGTGTAATTTCAACCTGAATGCATCTTGTGCCTTCTTTACTAGATTTAATGGCAGCCTGAGGCAGTGAAGCTTTTATAGCATTAGCAACCTAGAACAAAAATATACAAATGAGCTCTTAACATGAAGATCAACATTTTAGAAGAGAACTATGTCAGGGGATTCTTCTTACTCCAAGAAGAATACTGAGTACAATTCCAGCTTAAGGTCAAAAAGCATACTGGCTTTTTGCACAAGTTATAAAAAATGCTGATTGCAATTACCTCTCAGAACTAGGAATTTTCACTTTTACAAAGTAGATGTGCACTATCATCTAAGCTTTCAAGACTTAGAAGGGTTCTATTGAAAACAGCTTATTCACTAAGACAAAATAACTAAGCACATTGAAAATACCTGTGTGCATGTACTCAACAGATCTAGCTATTCACATGTGCACAGCCACATGGAGCTCAGGGGATTTAGTTTCCTGGGGTGATTTTGCATCATATGTGTTTGATTTCCTAGACTGAAAATTCTAATCAAAGAAATGTGGAAACACAATACCTACCAGTAGAGGTTCTGGATACAGCTCCAGCTGTGCTCTGTACAAAATGTCATCCATGGCTTTACGAGCCAGATCCCATTCTCCATTATAACTACAAAAGCAAATTTACATAATAGTTAAGCAAATTTACATAATATTAGATTTACATAATAGTAAACATCTATATCATCAGTTTAACCTCTGCCATATAAGGAACCCTAAATCTGTGAAGGTTAAGAGCTCAATTTAGAGCTACTTGTGTTTATTAGAGAATTTGTTCTGAAGTAGTGTTTATGACAGTTTTATTTTCATTGGCCACCCTGTGCAGCTTAAAAGTTACATAATTAGGAATTGATTAGCTAATTATGAAATAATCTGAAATTTGAGCATGACTGTTTTAGTATGACTTCACATTTGAGTATTCTTGTGTTACTAGTATCCAATTATTCAGTTAATAAGAATGCTTCACACATTAACATGACTACTAAATTTAGAGCAGATAACATAAGAATTTTAGAAGAAAAAAAAACCCTTATTTTCTTAACTAGACTGACATTATACCTAAGCATGCAAAATTGTAGACAGCAGACAGTGGTTGAAAGGGTGGATTTTTAATTGTTTTTTTTTTTTAATCACAGAATGTCAGGGGTTGGAAGGGAGCTAGAAGATCATCTAGTCCGACCCCCCTGCCAGAGCAGGGGCACCCAGACCAAGTCACCCAGGAACAGATCCAGGGGGGTCTGGATTGTCTCCAGAGCAGGAGACTCCACAACCTCCCTGGGCAGCCCCTGCCAGGCTCTGCCACCCTCACTGGGAACAAGTTGCAAAGGTAGCATGCCTAAGGAAGTGTAGAAGTTGCCACATCTTTGTTTTTGTATGCATATAAAATAACAAGAACAACTTACAAGGCATAATAAATCCCTGTTAGCATTTGCACCATGAACTCAGATGAGACTGGAATCCTGCTGCTGACTCCCTTGTACTTCCTGACTTGCTGCCGGGGGTATCCACAGACACAAATTCTAGAGAAATCATGGCTTGGCATTAGCAAACAATGCAGAACCACCTTTGATAGATCCCTGCAAAAGGCAGCTGTGCAGTACACGGTTCAATGACACTAGAGCCACAGGAAGGTGGATCAGTAAGCCTGTGTGAAGCAGATCGTTTCTTACAGAGGAAGGCTGTGCCCTCTACTGTCAAGAGTTAGACACTCCAGACACATCCCAAACACTCCCCTGAACGTTTATACTGAGTGGAACATGAAGGAAAATTGGCAGTAAAAGCCATTCCTAAATTTTTCTGCAGAACAGACAAAAACAAAGTTAATGGTATTTAAGGAGATTAAGCAGCATAGCACTTATCAGTACAGACACAAACACAGGTGTCATTGCATGTAATATGGAAGCTGCACACAAGTTCTCAGGATAAGAGACCAGAAGAGTCCATTTATAAAATTATTCCAAAAACATGGAAAAAAAAAATCCAGATTCAGAATTTATTTATGAATTAAATTCCACATCAGTTTCTGCAGTCAAAATATTTTGGAAATCAAAGACATTGGGTACTTAAAATCTTCAGTAATTGACTATTGCTGGATTTTTGGAGTGACTTTTAATGATGTTAACTGCAGCATTTACTTCTCCAAAGCACAGACTAGAACATTTGGTGAAGCTTTCTGAGACCAGTTCAGTTTTGATACCACAGAGCTTGTAAAACAAACCTATTTTTCTTTTTCCCAGAAAAGGTTGTAGGCCTTCCAGATTACATCTGTAACAGATTTCAGGAGCCTTTTTAGCAAAACTAACTTTCCCACTAATGCACTGCACTCTTTTTCCTCTTCTTCTCCTCTACCCTGCAACTCACCTTCTGCTTTGGTTACTTAAAAAACAAACAAAACAACAAGCAAAAAACTCATAGAACACACACAATCAAAAAGGCAACAAGCAGAGCACCACAAGATCTCTATGGCTCAGCACCATCTGAGATCAGATTTTGTACTGCAGTTGGCACATTACAGATCATGTTTGTAAATAAAAAAGCTTTTGAAGTCATACAAATTGAATTAGACTTACTAGAAGAAATTCATTGTGGATTGCTTTCATACAGATCTTCCAAAAAAACCTAAATTCAATACTGCTCAAACTAATTACAGGAGTTACTCTATAGATTCTGCTGAGAATTTTGTCAGCACACCCACAAACAGGACACTGTGAGATATTCTGCTCTTCTGACACATTGCCTCCAATCCCTGACATGCTGTCAAGGTGAGATTTCCAGTAAGCAGAGAAACATGGATGCCAAAAACAGTAGCAAATGAAGAATTAAAAGTCAAATTGTTTAGTGTCAAATAATTCAGTATTCATTCAACATTCTGCAGCAGAAATGGTTGCTTCATCTACTGGTATTTTGCTTGGGTTTTTTTGGAGGCTTTTAAAAATTATTAATCCCAAATACAATCCAACCTGATCCAGCAGAATAAGGAACATCAGTATCCTGTCTACATTCCTTAACTTCTAAATATTTCCTACCTAAAATTTAAGGCCAGCACATCTCACACAGATCTTGTAAAGATTGTAGGTGTTGCCAAGTGCTCTGACACTCCTCAGCTCCTCTGGAGAGGAGAGGACCCTACATTTGAATGTTCTGTTTGGGTGTGGAACAGGTAAAAGTTGCTGTAGTTGACTTCCAGGTCTCTCTTGAGAGCATTCTAACTTTTTCCTTAACCCAGAGTCAACTTTCAAAAAAAATCTAAAGATAGACATGTTACTACCAGCTCTTACTCTTTGGAAAAGAGATGTGGATGAAAAATAAACACAATAATAAAAGCTGAGGTGGATTTGGAGTTTTGGTTTTTTTGAAGTAACATCAGATTTTGGAAACACCCAAAGTATCTGTAAAAATGGATGTATTTCTAATCTCAGGATCTACTATAAAATCAAGAAATGTTCAACTTGCACATCACTCAAATAGATAGAGTAAGCTTGCAATGCAAAATTTACCAGCATATATAATAAATATAAAACCCAAAATAATATATTATTATATAAATATATAAACCGAAATAATAATATGATATTTCTGATTTTATTCACTTAACACACCTGCAACTACTTTAATTAAAAGCCAAGTTCCCTTGATTTCACTTCTCCTCTTAACAGCACTACATCAGGCAGGTCATTGCTTCCCCATTTTCAGATCTCAACCCAAAGTGATACAGAATATAGTTTAAAAATGAGTAATGCAGCTGTAAACACTTTTGCTTCACTTATGAGATGCTTCCCAATACACTTTTGGGAAGCAGAAGCTTTTTTAAAAAATAGCAATAGTTCAAACTGATTGCATTTCTAGTTGAAATTGCCATTTTGAGTGTAATCAACTTACTGAAATTACCTTGAACAAATCTGACACAGGGACTGAAGAGAAACTGCAGGCATGTAGCTTAAGGCAGCATTGTAGCAGAGCAGAAGGAAAGTCAGCACTTCAAACCTGGGATTTACAACATTAGAATTCCATTACATATTTCATGCTTTTAAAGAAAACAAATTTACAAATAAATTTGCAAGAGTTATTTGAATACATTTGATATTTCAACAAAACTGACAACTGAATAGTTTGCTTCTGCAAGCTTTTAATGTAGCAATATGTGCTGTGTCCACATTTACACATGTTTAAAACAAACAAACAAGAGCACCAGAAAGCAAAACATCACCTATCAGACCTTCAGTCTAACAATATATTAATAGTTACTCAAAGTTAAAATTCATTAGTGGTTCTCCCACAAAACCCCATGATATAGTGTCACCTGTTCTGTGCTGTTAACATCTCCCTCTGAGGATGGGGTCCACTGTACACAATCCTGGACAAGCCATGCTGTGATAAAGCTCCTTCAGTCAGAGCCATGGAGCCAATGCTGGAAGGCTAAATTAAGAACAGGGTCATTCAAAACATGTCCCCCTGAAGTCCTGCTACAATGCAGCTGAAAATAGAGAACAATTTAGCATCATCCTGTTTGCACATAAATATTCAACAGGCTCAAGGTTACCTGCCTGCCTTAGTTTGGAGAGGTTATTTTATACCAGATAAGATAACATGGCTTCAGAAGAAGAAAAAAGACACAGAGTTGTTGCATGGATGTTACACAGTTATGACTGTTCAGCCTTGAAGAGACCTCAGAGACCAGCTGGTACTACTCAGAAGACTGAGAAACTTGTTCTTATGTCACCATGCAGCATCTTAAAGCTACTTTTCACTTTTGTTGTTAACAGGCCCCCAGAGCACACTGCCTTTCTGAGCAGTAACAACTTGAGATAGCACTTACTTCATGGTAGACTGAAGGCTTGGACAATGAGGGAATTGTGAAACTCAGCACTTTGCTGTTTCCTTCTTTGTCAACTATCTCCTGAAAAAGACAGAAGGCACCAGAGGTTACCCCCTGCTACAGAAACCGGCCATTTAAAATGTGACATGCTGGTGAAAATGGATAAGGACAGACAACAAACAGCTACAGGAATAGACTGGGATACTGAAACAATCCAAGCTACAAACTAGACATTGGTTCTGTATTCCCTTTGTTTAGATCACTTAGCAAGGGGCATTTGCATTTGCATATCTAAATCCACCTTAAAAACACTAACTGGAAATCTCAATATATTTTAAAAATATTAACTTATTTACATTATACACTATTTTATATTAGTGAAGGCTAATGCTCAATAATTCTGTTCCAAACACTATCTACTCAAGTAATTTGTCTTGGCAATATTGTGGAATTATTGCAGCCTCACACAGTTTGATCATAGCAGACATAAGAGTATTTGCACAAGCCTAAGTCTGGTAACTCCATTCCACAGAAGGTGAAAAGAAGCATGATGCAAAGCTGGTGAGAAGCTGCTTTCCTGCAGGATACCACAGCAGTGCATTGACAAACTTCTCACACCTCTAAGTTAATGGAATACTAGTGGTTAAGGCAAAATAAGATGTGCCTATGTATCCCAGAAGAGCACCAAAGCACTTCAAATAAACTTCAAAGTTCCAGAGCAGAACTGATCAACAGCCCCACCATACACAAGGCTTCCCCCTGCCCAATTGTAGCAGCAGTTTTCATCCAGCCAAAGGTACAGATCAGAGAGGGGTTTCCAGTGCCTCCTAATACCTGTCTCTTCAAAGGCTGGAGAACTAACTCCAGGTAGTAATAATTAAAACAAACATCTGAGTAGCTCAAGGGGTAAAGGAATACTGAGAAGTATGAAGAAGGCATGCTGAGCTCTTCTGTATGAAGTTATGCAGCTGCTTCACTCTCTACACTGATACTTCAGTTTCATTATTGCTTCTGCATCAATGTGGAAAACAGTTCTCTCAATACATGTGAGAAGGGAAGAGAAATTGACTACATCCAAATTTCTAGAAGTCTAATAATACCAATATTTTGACTCTTCATTCTAAGCAGATTTGTAAGTTTCAACAGTCCACTTCAAGATCTGAAGCATATTAGAAAAAAAAAATTATATGTACAGCCAGGAAAGCCAAAAATCACAATAATTCCATAGGTCTGACAGTGGACTTAAAATTATTCTGTGTAATACTTAATTTTTCAATTTCCTTCAGGAAGAAACTGCAGGACACTGTTGAGCATATTAATTCCCTAAAATTACAAGAGAACATCATAGACATTTGCAGAAGGATTGTTATTTGTATTAGTCTACATCTTTCCTCCTGCTTTTGAAAACAAAATAGCTGGTTAAAGAGAAAAGGATCTAAGCAGATCACCAACTACCTTATCAACCTTGTATACTGAAGAACAGGACTACCTCTATTGTTTAAATTCTGTATTTTTACATGACATCAACAGAGGGGAAGAAGTTAGAATCAGTGACATGGGATTACTTTAGCATAAGCATTCATGTTTTAAAGCAGGAGAAGGGGAAAAAAGGTTCAAAAAAATCAAGCTGATCTACAGCTTCCTACAGAAGTTTGTTGTAAAATTCTTGTGGTGCCAAGCATCTGGAGGTGGATGGTTATGTTACTAACTGAAAAACAAACTGCTCATGGCTAAGAGAAAATGTTACCAGACTGATTTCAAGTTTAACTGCAAATGCAATTTCTTCTAGGAGAAAGACAAGTGATTATATCAACATCCATCAATCATTTTAGATGAATTCACCATGGAAATAAAGGAGTGAACTGACTTAAGGCATAAAGTACACCAAATGCTTTCCAGGAATGTTTTCCTTTTCAAATACAACTAAGCACACAGAAAACACATGAAGCCTGTAACAAGCCTGAAGACAACTTGAATGTAAGGGTTCAGTTCTTTTTAAGTAGACTCCTGGGTGAAAAAAGGCTTCACTTGCTTAGTAAAGACACTGGAGATTATTTTTAGAGGGATGGAAGCTGCCTTCCCCAGATACCTGAATGGGAACAGGAGACTTGCAGCTCATCACTGCTGCACTTCCCAAAAAGCCTGTCTAAAACACCCAGAATATACAAACTACGCTGAAGAGAATTCCACAGTACATAATAACAATAGGTTTTTATAATAGTCATAAGACTGAATGCATAACTAAAATACAGTTCCTTCATAACTGTGCTCTTCAAAGCAGTAATTTAGTAACTAAGAACATCTTCTCAGAAAATATGAAAAAACACTAAGGTTATTACCAACAGAAAGGAGACCTTTAATTTCTCAAAGCTAAACAAACTGTTCAGCAGTTGAGTACTAAGAATTTTTTGAAAGTGATTTGACAAAGATAGTCAGAATACCACAGAAAATATGGACAATCACTTCAAAGTTAATGCCTCTATAAATTCTCAATCATAATGTAAGTTTCAACGTCATACCAAGAATGAAGTAACAAAATAGAATCATAGAAAGGACCTCCATAGGCTGGAAGAGACCTCCAAAGGGCATCTAGTGCAGCCCCCCTGCAGGGAGCAGGGACACCCTCAACTAGCCCAGGCTGCTCAGAGCC
>JANHGL010021254.1:0-18552 GCA_024611195.1 Ceyx melanurus
GATTGGGGGGGCGGGTGGTGCCGATCTGGCGTCGCGGGAGGGTTTTTTTTGTCCCGTTTTTTCTGTCCCGGTTTTTTTCCCCCTATCGCATGGGAGCGGTCTGGGTTTTCTTGGGGGATTATAACGTGGGAGACTACAGTAGATGTGTGGTGTGCTCAGCGGTTCTCTATCAGAAATGATTTCACAGATGAGGTTTGAGTCCTCTTGAGAAAATTCGAGATGCTGGTTTTTATCTTGCTACAAAGCAAAACTCTCCTTTAGGATGCTGTTGCTTTTCCATGCTGTAGGCTTCTTACCGTTTCCAAAGTTAACCATCTTAAATGAATTTATTCCCAATTAAAGACCTATTTCGTGTAATTAAAATAGTCAATTCTATCACAGGAGATGCTAAAACAGAACAAAAACCTGGTGAGAAAAAGAGGGGTGTGAAGAGACCACGTGAAGACCATGGCCGTGGATATTTTGAATACATTGAAGAAAATAAGTACAGCAGGTAAATCAACGTGATACTGGGCAGCATTTTGTGAATTTTGCAGTGCCAAAATGCTTACTTTAATATGAAGACTACATGGAGGTTTATTATCTTCTGTTTGATTTTGGTTTTGTTCAGGGCCAAGTCCCCTCAACCACCTGTTGAAGAAGAAGATGAACATTTTGATGACACCGTGGTTTGTCTTGATACTTGTGAGTAAATGTGATTTCCTTTATTGTGGAAAGATGTGGTGTTATGCTTTCAGTCTTAAAACCACACTTCCTAATATGCAGGGTGAATACATTTGTTGACTTTCATGAGCCAATAACTTGGGGGTGACAAAAAATTTTTTTGAAAAAAAAGGAGAAATGGTGTTTCCACCCCATTTTCAGCATGCAAAAGAACAGATGGATGCACAGGTCTTTACATTAGCAGTAATAAGCTTGGTTTTCCAGTGAATCCTGTGATGTAATATACATTTTTCTGAAGAAATCTTAAGCAAAACACTACCCTGTTATGGAAATTAAACTGGCGTAGTGTAGAGTGAACATGGAACACTCTAGAAACAACTCAAGAAACTAAGTGTATAGTACATGAGATTTCCACCTCAGAAAGTTCTGAGAGTCAGTAGTGTAGGTGGTTGCAGTAGTACAATTTGAAACAAGCTTCCTGCATAATTTGTCATGGTTTTATTTATATACCAACCAGTGGAATATTTTTTCATATTTTCTGATTAAAAATGAAAAATCAGATAAAGCCTCCTGAAAAAAACCTAAGAGTTTGCATGGCCCTGGAGGGGTGATTTGTTCTGAGAGAATTGGTTTGACTTGTAAGTACCTGCAACTAGTGGGATGGGGATTTTTTCTTTGTTTTTGTTGGTTTGGTTTGTTTTATTTCTTTTGTTTGGTTTTCTTTATTATTATTAGTTTGCTTGTTAGTTTGGTTTCATTTTTGGAGGCAGATTATAAATGTTGCTGTTGTTGTGATGTAGCATGGCTGAGACAAAGCTGTTTTTTTTCTTAAGGGTAAGTACAAGGTCTTAGTGCAGTATTAGAAAACTTGAATAATGCCATGGAAGGAAAGCTTAAATTTGCTTTATCTGGCATATTTGGAGCCCCAACTGTTGTTTGGGATTTTTTTCCTGTAAAATGTTTTTAAATGGAAAGAGGTATTAATTTTCAGCCATGTAAATTGCTGAATGTGCCATTCTTGGTACTTTGGTAAATAAATCACAAGTTTCTGGCTGTTAACATGAGTAGCCACCTTTGTGGAACCTTCTGGTTTTTCCCAGTAACTGAGTAATAGCTACTTTTCATTATCATTATTTTTAGTAGAAAGGTGTGTTAGTGGACAAATGTGATTTAAAGTGTCAACACACTTCATGGATATCAGAATCAAATAGCTTTAAGACTGAATTGTGTAACAACTTGGCACTCTGTTCTGGACCCTAATGATCCAGACATATAAGAGGTTTAGCACTCTTAAGTGCTTTTTATTACCCCTGTCTTCCAAGGAAGCTGTAACTTCACATTCAGTTCTCATTTGTTCTAAAATAAGCTATACAGGTGGGTTTCTCCTGTATTTTACCTGGTTTTTGTGCAACAGAACTTAGAAATACTAATGAGAACTCATCACAAATACTGTGGTTGCAACTGGGGGTGGCTGTATGCAACCAAGAGAATTGCCAGTAATGCAGGGAAGGCTGCATTTCAGTGCACTTGGGCAGCATGCAGATTTTCTCTCAGGGCAGAACAACCCCCTGTTCATTCTGCTCCATTCTTGTAACCATCAGATAGATTTGGAGTTGTTGTTTATGGATTCCTTGCTCTAGGGGATGCATGTGCTGTGTCCTGCACCTCGTGGTGCAATTTTGCCTTGTCTTTTTGAAACCTACTGGAAGATTAATCTGAAGTTCCATGGTGTGCAGCTCCAAAGATGCCTGTAAAACAAAGGTTTCACTGAAGCAGTAGGTGAATTCATAGTGCAGATCATGCTGCTTAGCTAAAGTAGCTTCTCTTGCCACGTTCTGTGTGCCTATCCTATGTGTACTTAACTTACTGACTGTATTTTAATAGGTTTAATCTAATTGAGCTTGCTATTTGACTATATTAACCAGAGATGGTACTACTTGCAGTACTTGGAAAAAAAATAAACCTCTGTTCCTATTTAGTCCTCAGCTGCCCTTACATTTGGGCATGAAGACTTCAAAAAAGGTATATAGCAAATAATGCAGAGTACAATGCAGACTCCTTTGTTCTATTTTGATGGAAATAACTCAGGTAACTGACAAAGTCTGAAACAGGTAGGATGAAATTCAGATTTTTAAGCCTGTGAAAAAAACAGAGGGGTTTTGTATCACAGAAGTGAAGATGGGACCTTGAAAACTATTCTTGGTAGCTCACACTGGCTGAGCTTCAACCTGCAGCTCCATCTAGGATTGTGTTCAGTTGCTTCCCAGAAAGATGCAGAGGAAAAAGAAAAAAAATGGCAGTTTTTTCCTGAAAAACACTTATGAAAGTTGAAATCACCTTTAATGCATAAAATTGGGCAGCTGTACTTTGTGTTGTAATAGAGATTAATGGTAATTTTTGTGTTAACAGATAACTGTGACCTGCATTTTAAAATCTCCAGAGATCGTTTTAGTGCTTCCTCTCTGACCATGGAAAGCTTTGCTTTCCTTTGGGCTGGAGGGAGAGCTTCCTATGGAGTTTCTAAAGGCAAAGTCTGCTTTGAGATGAAGGTGAGTTAGTGATGTTTTATGGGAGACTTGCATGCTTAAATATAACCTAATACTATTGATACTGTCAGGATTTTTTGACTTAGCTGGAACTAGTTCAGGTGAACAGGACTTTCAAAAGGCTTTAGGTACAAATCTGTGAAATAGTTCTTAATTTGCAAAACTACTTCCTTTTTTAAGAACTTCCATTTAACAACAGCAGAAAATAGGCAGCTTTCAATTGCCCTCAGTATGTAACTTCTGGTCTCATTTTTGAACCAGTAGTTTTATTTTGCACCTCATTCACTCATGCTTGAAGAATTTTGATACTTGGTAGTCAGAAGTTTGCTTATACTTTGTCAAGATTACCAGAAGCTTGGGGTTTGTTTATTTGTTTTTAAAGGACATCTAAATTACCCCAGCAGTCTTTTTTTTTCTGTTCCTACTTAATCTTTGATTTTGACCTGCTATAAGCAGGGTTTTGGGCTAGATGACCTCCAGAGGTTCCTTCCAGCCTGAATAATTTGGACTTTTGTACACAATGAATATGACTATTTAGCAGGTACTTGAATTTGGAGAGCAAGAGTTCTGCTAAAGGGTAAGAATGGCAAAGAGCAATCAGCCTTTTCTCCAAATCTGTTGGCAAAAGAGTAACTGGAGGCACAAAGCTTGTTTTTGTTTGGGTTTTACTTAACATTAAAGGCTTTGTATATCATGCACCTGTGTATATAAACACTTACTCTGTTCTCTTCCTCTAGTACTTTCAAATGTAAGCACTGCCATGAGAAGCTGGTAGTGATCTCACTCTCCATGCTCTTGCATTGAGTGATTTCTGATTGGTATCAATTAACTTGGGGAGGTGATCAAGTGAAATTGGTGTCAGTTCTTACTGCCCCCCCACATCTGCACATTGAAATGTTTCACCTTGCTTACCTGACTAGTTGTGGAAACTGGTAGGATGCTGGTCAGTTTTTCACTTCAGTTTGGTGTAGTTTGTAAAGGCAGTTAGAAAATAGCTGGTTGCCTACAGATTCTAGTGTGTTTAGGTGTTTTTTGTTATGCTATTTGGAAGCTGGCATCTTGCCCAGGAAGTCTGCTTAATGTGGAAAGGGATGACTACTATTTCCCTCAGTCTGTGTAAAGTAGTGTTTTAGCCATTGCCACATTCTTATTGGCAAAGTGCAGTTAATAGCAACTTTATGACAGTTATTTTAAAAAAGTGTACATCTTGTTTGTGATTTTAATACAGAATCACAAGGATTAAGGGCTTTGGCCACTGAGACTGCTGTGACTAAGTACTTTGAAGGTATATGGTGTCTTATCTTCATTGCTCAGTCAGGAGATACAACTGTTCATGGTTTCACATACTGAAGCATGTTTTGTTTTTTGCAGAAGGTGATTACTCAAACTTAGCAAAGATTTAACCAAAGTGTAAAGGTTCCAGATGTTACCTTTGTGTTTCCATTTTGTTAGTGTCTAATAAATACTACATACCTTTTCATGAATAATTTGAAAAATAGGTTACAGAAAAGATCCCTGTTAAACACCTGTATACAAAAGACATTGACATACATGAAGTCCGAGTTGGCTGGTCACTGAACACAAGTGGAATGTTGCTTGGTAAGACTTAAATATCTGATTATTTCTGTATTATTTATTGTGTATGTCATTGAAGTTGGATGGGGAAAAAAAGTAGTCTTGTTCTGAAAAGTGGTCTTGAATCCCCTTTTTTTGTGGGTATGCTTTTTTGTTTTCTTCATTTACTTTAAAGGGTGGGGTGTGGTATAAGTTCTAATGAAGACAAATTGCTGCTGTACTGTAACATTACTATTTTTAGTTTGGGGGAGAAACCTTATTTCTGAAAGCATCTAGGAAGAGATAACTAAATAGATACCTGGTAACTGAATATAATGGTATTTATAACTAATACCTGCTGCTGAGAAATCTTTGTAGGAATCTATATGAATTGGCTTGGTCTGACATCAGCAGCAGCTTTCTAGTTAAGTACTTACATTCCATGTGAGTCCTTATGTTTGACACTTGGTATTAGCTTGTTCCTTGCAGCTTCATCTTCAGCTGTCACGTAGGCTGAATGTCTGCTAAACTCCATTTAAAATGGGGAGGGGTAAGTGCTACTGAAGACTAAATTCAGAAAGCCTTTCTAACTATTTTACAAGTGCACTGGTGCATAATCAGGTCTTCAGAGTTTAAAAACACTTGCTCGTGTCTTTATCTGGCAGTTCAGCTTTATGTCAGTGTCAACCAGAAACCAGCAGCATAAAGCTCTTAAAAGTGGGAATGGGGGAAGCATTCTGTTCCATCTCAAGTGAGAGTATTGAGTAAAAGAATGAGCAGAGTAACTGGGGGATTGGGAGGATGGAGTCATAGATTGTTTGTCACTGGTAAAAACAGCCTGAATAGCATCTTACTTAAGTAGCTGTAAAGCTGCTGTTTTTCTAAAAGGATAGGTAAAAAATTCTTTGTTTTAACAAGTTTAAATTATTTCTTCAGGTGAAGAAGAGTTTTCTTATGGGTATTCTCTAAAAGGAATGAAGACATGCAATTGTGAGACTGAAGACTTTGGTGAGAAGTTTGATGAAAATGATGTGATTGGATGTTTTGCTGTAAGTTTTCACTTCTATTTTCTTTTGAGGAGAAATATCCATGATTAGTTTTTAGACTCTATATGTGAGAAGCAATAAACTCCATAGAGAAAAACTTGGAGCAAGACAAGTTGTTTAACTTAGAGAGGAGGAGGTAGAAATAGCCACTACTACAAGCAGTGATTGCTGTCAACTTAAGATTTCATATTCACAGATGTCTTTAAAAAAAATAATATTTTAAGATGATGACTGACAGTAACTTGCTTAACTAGGAATTTTGAAGTAGTTCCTTTATGATACAGCAGTGTAGAAGTTGAGGGAAAACAGCCTGTATGGTAAAATGACTTAATATAGAGTGAGGTGAGTAATTTTATCCAAACTAATGCTTTGTCCAAAAAAACCCAGAATTTTGATGGCGAAGAAGTGGAACTCTCGTATTCTAAGAATGGACAAGAGCTGGGTGTTGCATTCAAAATAAGTAAGGAAGTTCTTGAGGGGCGGCCACTCTTCCCACATGTGCTCTGCCATAACTGTGCAGTTGAGTTCAACTTTGGTCAGAAGGAGGAACCTTACTTTCCTGTACCTGAGGAGTACAGCTTCATCCAGAAGGTCCCCCTGGAGGATAGGGTCCGAGGACCAAAGGGACCTGAGCAAAAGAAAGATTGTGAGGTAAGTTTTTTTAATATTAAAGTTGTTGAGATAGATGAAGAAAAGTGATAGAATTTAACAGACTATTGTAGAACACTCTGCCCTTTCAGTTTGGGGGCTTTAATACTATGTATCCTGTGACTCTTCACCACCACCACCCCTGACACTCCCCCACCCACCCACTTAGTTTCCATTGGGCTTCCTGGTCTAAGTTGCCTATTAAAGAATCTTTGAACTAGCATCTCAAGTATAGAACCTGTCGCCATAGGTGGTGATGATGATTGGCTTGCCTGGAGCTGGCAAGACTACATGGGTTACCAAACATGCAGCAGCAAATCCTGGGAAATACAACATTCTTGGGACAAACACTATTATGGACAAAATGATGGTAAGTAATACGACCTTTTTGTGTTGATATGTTAAAGGCTTGCTGTAAATTCAAGGTTTTTAGCTGCCGTGGAGTTCTTTTGTGCCAAAGAAATCTTAAACTGGCTGCCGGTTAGCTAGTGACCACTGAAGATCTTAATCTTGTGGAGCTGCTAGCTCACACATAGCACAAGAAGCCTTTCATGGTAATAGATAAGAAATGGTCAACTGTTGTTGACTGGTTTAAGTGTTTCTCTTTATGTTGCTGTCCTCAGAACAGATCATTTTTGAATTAGTGATGTGATGAGCATACCTTAAGCTTAGCTGTTTTGATTCACCTAGAGCTTAATTTATAAAGCTCTATATCCCATGGAGGCTTTGGGAATGCAGTCTGAGTTCATAGCCTTGAATTTGACCACTCCTTGAAGCAAAGTGAAAATAACATTAGCAAAGAAAAATGTCAGTGTGAGGACTGCTTCAACACTGGGAAATGTCTGTGCAGGTTGCAGGTTTTAAGCGGCAGATGGCAGACACTGGCAAGCTGAACACACTCCTGCAGAGAGCCCCTCAGTGTCTCGGCAAGTTCATTGAGATCGCAGCTCGTAAGAAGCGGAACTTCATTTTGGATCAGGTAGAAGCTTAAGTGAAAACTGGTTAAGGAAATTCATTATTGTCTGTAGTGCAGTAGCTAAATGGGATTAAAGTTACATGGTAATAGCAATTGTTACTGACATGTTACTCGTTCATGGGACAGAAAGTTGAGTTATTACTACAGATGCTTGTGTGAACTTCTGTGGCTTTATGGGATGTGGGAGGAGTAGTGTTTTAACACGTGGATGTGAGCTCGTAACTTTGCATTATGCAGCATCTTTATGTCCAGTTATTTGTAAACTTCGTTGCAAGTTCTTGTAGAGGTGAAGTCTATACACCATAAGTTGACTTCCTTAACTCTTACAATGACAGCTACGTGTAGTAAGTTACTGCATTTTTTTCAGACAAATGTGTCTGCAGCTGCGCAGAGGAGAAAAATGTGCCTGTTTGCAGGCTTCCAGCGCAAAGCAGTTGTTGTTTGCCCAAAAGATGAAGACTACAAGCAAAGAACACAAAAGAAGGCAGAGGTGGAGGGAAAAGATCTTCCAGAGCATGCAGTTCTCAAAATGAAAGGCATGGAACATAATCCTATACTGTGTTTTAGGATGCTGAGTATCTGTTTAAAGGATTAAGTAAACATGAAGTCTAAAAAAACTCACTTTATCTTAAACAGTTGTACTTAAACAGAACTGGAAGACTATTGTAACTTGTAGGACAACACTATATTGTGTTCCCTCTGCTGCAGTCCTTAACACTACTCAGTTATGCTGATAAATGCTTCATGCAGATGCACAAAGCTGTCTTGGCATAAAGTGCCCTTATATAAGTGACATATTTGGCAGAAAGTGGTGTTCTGAGTGGAGGCTTATAAAAGAAATAAAAAGATATAGGCAGAATGTTTTCAAGGTTTGGAACAGTACTGGCAACTCCATGAAGACCTGTTTATTCCTTTGTCACTGTTACATTTCTTAAATGCTCAAATTATGTAATTTTGTCCCTATGCTGAGGGAATGCAGGGGGTGGGAGGAAGAATGGGAGAAAGGTGGTTAAATTACAGCTTTCATTGGAGCTGACTATAGATGCTGAATACTCAGTGTTTTTGCAATTATAGGGAACTTCACACTGCCAGAGGTAGCAGAATGTTTTGATGAAATAATCTATGTAGAATTGCAAAAAGAAGAAGCTCAAAAGCTTTTGGAACAATATAAAGAAGAAAGTAAGAAATCTCTTCCGCCAGAAAAGAAACAGAACACTGGCTCAAAGAAGAACAAGAAGAGCAATAAAAATCAGTTTAATAGGGGTCAGAGAGGACGTGGTGGATTCAACATGCGTGGCAACTTCAGAGGAGGAGGTGAGCCTAGAAATAAGGCTGTAGATTTGGAAGGTGGCTGCTGCTGGGCAGGGGAAGGTTCCTAGGACTTGCATTTAGCAGCTGTGTAGTGAGAGCCTTGATTCCAGCCTCAGCATTTTTAATGTGTAAGTGCAAATAACCAATTTTAAAAGTGAGGGTTGTCAAAATCCTGGATTAGTGTGGATTGAGGCATAGCTTTGATGTTTTGGCATTGGGTTTGGTGTTCACTTGTGTACTGGGCTGTACTGGGGGTCGTGCATGGTTTCATTACCATTTTTTTACTACGACTTCATCTTCGCATTGCAATCTTTGCACTGAATTTGTACATCTTATTTCCATTACCATCACTTTGAATAATCTTAATGTAAGAAATACCCCAAGACCTAATGATTGATTAGATGATGGAGGTGACTGTCTCCCTGCAGTCCCTGGCAATCGTGGTGGATACAACAGGAGAGGAGGCAACATGCCTCAGCGAGGAGGTGGCGGTGGCGGCGGCGGCGGCGGCAGCAGCGGTGCAATTGGCTACCCCTATCCTCGTGGCCCTGTCTTTCCAAGCAGAGGTGGCTACTCAAACAGAGGAAATTATAACAGAGGTGGAATGCCCAACAGGGGAAACTACAACCAGGTGATGTTTTTATGGGGATTTATTAGCTGAACTTAGAGTACTTTGGATGTTGGAAAGGTTTGGCTGTGAGCAGTCACAAACTGCGTTGTGCTGCTCTAATCCCACACTTGGAGGGCCTGCCTTTCTACTTTAGTGTGTATGCCCAGGGCTACACACTACTACTAGTACTACTACTACTGCTGCTGAATGCTGCCTAAAGTTCTGATGCTGATGTGGAGGTTCCCAGAGGATTACACCTCTGTGCTGTTAAAGATTCAGGATATTTTAGGGTGCGTGGGAAGTCTTGGGTTGGTTTTTATGTTGTGGTTTGGTTTTTTTCCTTCTCTGTCTAATAACATTGTTTGGCCTTAAGGTCAAGGTGTATCTTATCAAGTATTTAGAGAAGTTCTTGAAGTAGCTCTGTAGAGTGTTTTGGTTTCTAGTATGAAACAGCTGGTGAAGACAAAACTATCCTATCTCTTAACTGATGGAATAGCATTGGAAGTATTTGAAATGTATTTTGGGGTTATGGAAAAGCCAGCAGATGGAGCCCAAGCTAGTAAACATGACTCAGGTTTGTTTAATACTGACAAACAGGGAAAGTGCAATATTTCACCTTAATAGTATTGATGTCCCTCTTTTTTTTGACAACTTGTGGACTAGTGCTTCTGTTCTCAGTTGTATGGCCCATATCCTTTTGTCTGATCAGATAACACATCCTTGTAGCAACTACAGCCTTTCCTAACTAAAAATAGGCAAGCTTTTTTATTTTTAGTTGTCCTGATGCAGTTCAGCAGCTGGAAATAGGGTGAGTCCAAACTGGATTAGCCAGCTTTCCATACTACTGGCAACAACAGTTGGAGCTGGCTTATTAATTGTGAGGTTCTTGCCTCATGTTTAAGAAGCAGTTTCTTGGGGGTTGGGGTGGGGGTGGCTTTTGGCATTCTATTTTTCAGGGAGGTTGGTGGTTTTAACCTAGGCCTGATAGCTTCTATTTGAAAGATACTGTGTCTTGCATAATATTTTGGCAGCAATAAACACTGGTGTTAGCAAACCTATGAAAAATCTGTATAGATGGAAGTACTGAAAAAGTGTTATCCTCTTGCAGAACTTCAGAGGAAGGGGAAATAATCGTGGCTACAAAAACCAATCTCAGGGCTACAACCAGTGGCAGCAGGGTGTAAGTAGTCACGGCTTGACTTTTTCCCTGATGAACTTGAATGTTTCAAAATGCTGTCTGACAGAATTAAACGTGTGATCAGTAGTGGGTAGCAAAATCTTTTTATGCTAGGTGGTGTCACTATAAATAGTTTTCTGTGCAAAACAATCTGGCTTGATGTATCAAGTATCAGCTATGGTCTATTGGTCTTAATGGAATGTAGTATTTGACTTCACAGAGCCACTGTGAACTCTCAACTGCCTTCAGTTGTTTAGGAACTTGCTGCTATGCAAGAGGACTTTACTCCTCTAAATTTCCAGGAGAACTGGGTGTCTGTTTCTGTAGGAATGTGACCATGATGTGATTACAGGTTAAAATTAACTATTTATCCATTTATTGCAGCAATTCTGGGGTCAGAAGCCATGGAGTCAGCATTATCACCAAGGATATTATTGAATACCCAAATAAATGAACTGATACATATTTCTCCAAAACCTTCACAAGAAGTCGACTGTTTTCTTTAGTAGGCTAACTTTTTAAACATTCCACAAGAGGAAGTGCCTGCGGGTTCCTTTTTTAGAAGCTTTGTGGGTTGATTTTTTTTTTTCCTTTTCTTTTTTTTGTACATTTTTAATTGCAGTTTTAAAGTGATTCGTAAAGAGAACCTCAGCATTGTGCACGATAAGAGAATGTGTCAGTATTTCAGGGTTCTGCATTTTATCTGTAAAATGTGACTTTTTTTTTACCACAACAAAAGTAAAATGTTGCTTTGTACCTGGTGTCTTTTTATTAAAGAATTTTCTCCTTTTTCCCCACCCCCCATTTTCTAAGAAACAGTCGTGAGTCGTGTCACAATACAATAGAATTGTTAGCAACCAGCTTCAGACAAAGGCTCCTTAGCAGCCCTTGTGAACACCCTGAGATTATGTAAAGCTCCAGATTACACTCCATCCTCTCTATGAAGCTTCTGGGTGGGGAGGAGGGGGAGGCAAAAGTTTCTGGCAATAACTAGGAGTTTTTTTGTAACATTTGGAACTCATTAAGATGTTGGGGGCAAAGAGGAAACCTGGGGCTAAATAGTGAAGGTGGAGTGTATGTAGAAGCTCTTAAAGTTGTAAAACTTGGTTGCATTACTTGTGGAGGCTCAAACTTGTGAAGGTACAACACCATAATTTCTTTTCCATTTGTTCTGCATTTTGATTCTGAAAAGAAAGTTGGCTTTGCCCATTTCTTATTAAACAAGACTTGTTGTAAATCCAGTTGTCTAATGGGATCTATATGAAGTTAGCTGTGTGTCTGTATAACTCTTTCCCCACAAAATACTGTATACCTAGTGTGCTTGTAGTAGTTACTCCACCATTTTGTAAGCTAATGAAACTGTGAGTCACCCATTTTATATCTAATTTTTAATCATGTCAATTCTCAAATGGGTGTATCTCCTTAGCCTGCTGATTCCTTTTTCTCTTTAAAGAAAGTGGGTGGAGAAATTTAACTCTAGACGTTTGTTTGCAATAAAATAAATTCATTTTGCTCTTGTTTTGGGATTGTTGCCATCAAGGTCTAAAATCCCTTTAAGGCTCTAAAGAGGGAGAGAATGTACAAAAGCAATGATGTTGGACAGTTTTAAACTCATGACTGTGTACATGCTGAAATACTTGTGTTTCTTCAAAAACCTAAACTGGTGGTTGCTCTGTTAGAGATATATCACTTGTATAATCTCACAATTTACCATGGTTATATGTATAGGGCAAAAGTCCTGAGTTCCTCTTGCATCATGTAAATCCACTTAACCTATTTATTGTAAAATAGAGGTTCAGGAAGGAGTGGGGGAAGAAAACTGGACAGGGACTAGCACAGGAGGGTTGTCACGGAGAATTAAGCCCGGAGTGGAACAAACAGAGAGCTTCAATTTGTTTTAACTGCTATTTTGTTCAGATTGATGCTTTTGTAAAACTGTAGTGGCAATGTTAGCTGCTGATTTTCTTGCATTTTCATGCCCTGAGACAGGGGAGAGACTTAATCATCATAAGCCTGGGCCTTGGGACTTGCCTGCAGAGCTCCTCGCAGCAGCGTGGCCCAGCAGGGGCTTAGCAGCAGCAGCCTAGACCTAGAGTCAGTGTAGCCTGCTTGAAACTTTTCTCTAATGTTAGTCGATTTCTAATAGTCTTCAGAAGTAAAAGTTGTGTTGCTCTTCTAGCCTTGATAGCAGATGAACATTGCATATTGCCATTAAACATTAACAGCACCACCTCCTTGTTAATATTGCTTTAAATCATCCCGTTACTTGGAGAAAACTGTAAATTGTCTTGAAAGAAACACTATTTAATGAACGAGAAATGTGGGAATTCTAAACTCAAATCTGTTTTGCTGAAATGGAGTTTTCTTTAGACTTACAGAAAAAAAATAATAGTGTAACTGAAGTCCATTTCCCTTTCTACCTTCCTCACCAGAACTAACACTTTGTATGGAGTGCTGATCCTCTGCTTATTTTGGTACTCTATAAAATTATATAGTCTTAAACAAATATAGAGCCTACACTTACTATGTGGTTGTAAAGCTTGTATTTTAATTCAGAAATCTGGGATGTTTTGGTTTCAATTCTTTAACGTATGGTGGGGGTTTTTTGGTTTGCTTTTTAAAAGCTGCCTCTGCGAGGAAGTGCTTCAGGTGTCTTGCACTTGAAAGAGGAGGAACTGTCTCCTAAAAACACTCCTGTATGAAAAAAAAGCTGTTTTGAGAGGTTCAGCAATATCTGGGCTGCCTGTACAGATACAGAATTCACAAAAGCTTCAGCATCAACACCACTGAGGCATGTGCAGGGCAGAAAGGGGACAGCAAAGTCCCAATACTTACCCCTCCTTATCCCAGAGCAGCACTTGCTTGAGGCTGCATGTTCAGCCTGGATCCACCCCCAGAGACTCCAATTTCTCTTGGCTCTGATTATTGCTAGAGAAGGGATTTACCTTGTCATGTGAAAATGGTTTTCTAGAAAAGCCATTACCTAGGAAATCATGAGTATTAGAAAAAAACACTGAAATTTGCAGTTTGTGCTTTAGAAAAAGAAGGGAGGGTGGGGGGAAAAAGGAGGTAAAACTCAGCTGATTCATGGCTCCAGAAAGGTGAGGAACACACAGCTGTATGGTGGCACAAAAAGAGGGCTGAGCCATCTGTCATACTGAGCAACTTAAGTGCAACTTACAAGGCTTTCTTGTTTATATGAAGTATCCCTGTTACAGCAGCTGTGCTGCTGGTGTGTACAACATGGGGCTTTGGGTCCCCATGTATTGGGATTTATTCTAAAGGTACAAATTGGCTTTGCATTTTTCTAAATTAGGGTTACTTTGATGTTTTTTGTTTTCTTAATGAAGTACAAACCTCTCAAGGGCTTTGGATCTGGTCTGGTAGTAGTGGGATTGTGGTGTACAATGTCTGCAGTAGCAGTAATGCTGCTGGGGCTGCTCTCCTGGTGTCCCTGTCTCCTGGAACTGCTGACATCTAATTATACAGCAGGTTGCAGACTGAAGGCAGGTCTGTGCTGGGTATCTCGGGAGGAAGTTTCCACTTAAAAAAGTTCCTTCAGCTGTATTTCTGCCTTTGTTAGCAACAGTCACTATGATACACACTGTAAATAGAGGTGCTTTCCTGATGCACCGTGCTATTGGCAAGGGGCTGTGTCCTGGGGGGGTCTGGGTATAAATAGACTCTTACCCTTGGGACATGGGGGTGTAGCTTTTGTTCTGGGGTGCCTTGGTGCTTGATCCCTGTCCCCACACCTCAGCTCTGCTGTCATGAGCTGGCCCTTCTACCACACTGTCAACTGTCGTGTGTGTGTGTAGGAGCTCAGTGTGAGTGGCACCTGTACACAAGTTCCTTTCAGTACCTATTGCAGAATAATTCTTGATCAATAAAGTAATTTTTATAAATTCTGCCATTTTTTTCTGGTAGCTAAAAAGAAAACCTATGTACTGGCACTGCTGTGTGCAGTCTATGCTACTTGAATTTTTAAAGTCTCTTTAACAGTGTAAGTCATTAAGAGTATTTTTATCTCTTGGAACACCCTTGACCAATGTTTTTAAAAGAAATATGTAACAGTGTAATCTTAAAATTTGGAGGTTTGCTTGTTTATGACCGTTTAGGAAACTAGGCCAGTGCTTTTCTAGAAGGTCAACCTCAAACTAAGCCACAAGAAACCAGAGATGTGAGGTGCAGAAATATTTGTGCAGATGTTTAACTGCCAGGGTTAAACACTCCCAAGCAAAGAAGTGTGTATATGCTGTAGTTGTGAACTAGTAAGATAAGAGTAAGTGCGGCTGGAGCCACCTCAGCCTGAAGCACTGTGGAGGATGGGGAGAACTCCAAGGATGTCAGAAAAAGCCTCTGAGAGGAAAGTGGGAATTGAGACAAGCAGATTTACAACTCCAGTATTAGCAAAGCTGCTGTGATGGAGGCAGAGCTGCGCCCCTGTCATCCACAGGTCCCTCAGGCCTGGACAAATCCACCCTCTGTGGGAGGGAAGGAGGCCTCTGTTTCAACAGCAGGTTAGCAGTAAGTTTTGTGCAGCTTTGCATTTCTCTTGGCAAGTGAGGTGTGAGCCCTCTCCTCCAGCTCAGCAGGCTGCTCACCAGTTAAACTGCTGCAGGAAATCAGGACTGGGCCAGTAAATTGGCCTGGACGTGGCTGTTGCCTTAGTTTGTCTTTCTGCCAGCACTGGGAGCGGCAGGAAGATTCAGCGATGAATCACTTGCTTTGTAAACTCAGCTGTAGCTTAAAAGAAAAAGATGCTCCATGTTTAACATGTCAACATCAAAAGAGAAAAAAACAAAGGTAAATGTTAAAAGAGTAATACAGTTACTCATGCAGGTGACTTGATAGGCCTTCGGAATAGGTTTTTTCTTCTCTTTTCTGGTTTAGTAGACGAGCTTTGCTCTGCACATTATTTTGGTCCTAGAAATTAACTGAAATCAAAACTATGGGTAAAACAGTTTTTCATTCAAACTTACTCAAAAAGCATTTAGGACTTGGTCGTCAGAGGCAGATGCAATTTACACTACTGATTTGGGGATCTGCTGCCTGTTTAGCAAACAAGGATTGAAAGGGCACTCATTTTTCTTGGGAGTTAATTCTCCTGTAGCTGACGGCTGCTTACTGGGATACCCTGGTAACTAATGTGGCATGAAAAACCAAGTATGTGTTTTTTGGTCTGAGTGTGGCCTTTGTTTATGTCACATTAGCCTATGCTAACTCTTCTGCCACTGCACTCTGGAGGTTTTCCATCATGTTCTAACACAGATTTGTTTGTCTTGGATGTGGGGAGGTCTGTGCTGGCGAGGAGCACAAGTTCTGAAATGGTGCTGATGCCTTAGAGAGTTGAAAAATAAAAAGGCCCAGAATAGTATTGAAGATCTCCTGGGACATAAATGCACACTTAAAATACCAGGGAATGTTTACAAGGTGAGATGTACATAAAGCTTGATTTTCTTTTTTTAGTCTATGTAACCTATTCAGACCCAGGCTAGGGTTACATTTGGGCTCTAATGAATTTCCAGCTCTTGTGTGGCTGTTGAGCAAGTAGGTAAGATAAACTAGAACAAGACTTTTGTCTTAGTGGTCAGAAAGCAGTAAGAGAGGGGGGAGAGGAAGCAAGCAAGTCTCGGAAGGATTTACTGTAATATTTTTTCCTGATAAAACTAAAAAAAGACTCTTGGAGTTTTCTCACATCATGCTGAGCAGCAGTTGAGCTAGCAGAGGAGAGTCCACATGCAGCACCACGTGCAGCTTTTGAGCAGCAGAGCTATGCCAAAGCCTGGCACCTCCACACTTTGCTCATTTTGTCTTCTCTGCTTGATGCTTCCTGCTGCTGCTGAAACACCTAGGGTGCTGTCGGGCCTCCAGCCAAGGCTGGGAGTGCTGCATTGGAAGGGGTGAATTTCTGAAAGCAAAATGGGATGTTAACGGGTGGGTTGGACCTCTGCACCACACTGAGGCTTGGGGTTTGCAGGTGCTCAGTTCCATAATCACAGTGATGTCTGCAAGGCCCCCTAGAGCTGTAGTCCATCCTCCCATTCATGGCAGGACTGGGCATTAGTACCCAGGTCAGCCGGGGCTTTGTCAAGCTGAAGCTTGAAAAGCTGCAATGGTGGAAATTACATCACCTCTCTGGGCAACTTCTTCCAGTGTTGCACTGCCCTCATAGTAAAGTGGTCTGTCCTACTGCCCAGCCTGAAGCTCCTAAGCTGGAGTTTGTGACCCTAGGCCCTGCTGCATTGTCTATAATTATCAAGAGGTGCTTGGCTCTGTGTTTGTAACTGTCCTGCAGTTGTCACCCTAAGGACTGCTTCTCTTCACACTTAGATCCCATGCCTTCCAATTTTTCCAGAGGGCATGTGCTTGAGCTCTCTGAACACCACAGCAGCCCTCCACTCCGCACTTTTTTGACACCCTTGTTGACCAAGAGGCCAAAAACTAAACAGTGCTGCTGGACGTGCTGCCTCAGCAGTGTCACGTACCAGGAGATAAGAGCATCCCTTGATTTGTTTACCACATACTTCCTGGTGGAGCCAGCCCAGACTGTGGTTTGCCTTATTTGCAGGGACAACTCTCCTGGCCTGCATTCAACTTGGCCTTGACTGTAACTCCTATGCTTTTCAGCAGTGTGGCTATTCAGCTAGCAGCTTCCCAGCCTCCTGTGTATGCTGTTATGCAAGCAGCTGCCCTGTAACAGCAACAATAATAATAATAATGATTTATTTAAAAAAAATAATTGTTGACACAGAAGCCAAGCACCTCAAAAAGAAATATCAGATGTTATTCTGTAAATTAAATGCCTTGTGTATCCTCCCTGTTTGCTCTGAGAGATCTCAGAGAAAGCAGCTGTGGTCACATAATAAAAACTATTTAAGTGCTTACGTCATTAGAGAACACAACCCTTAAATGTCACAAAACACATTTGGTTTCCATACCTAGGACATTCCTTCAGTCTCTACCTTCTGTGTGAACTTGCCTGTCCTTTTTTATTACAAGAAGTACCTTCTGTGTGGAGCAGGAGCCCCAGAGTGCCACGCTGGCTCCCATACATGCCTGCTGTAGGAGCTGCTTTCTGTCAGAGAACTGAGAGGTGAAAGGAGTGCCTGTGCTCCAGCACTCTGGTTGGCAGGGCAGTGCTGAGACCAGCCCTGTCCGGTGTGTGGGGGAAACTGCAGTCTGCTCAGTGGTAATGAAGTGATGCTGCCAAAAAAATATCTTCCCCAGTGGCTCCTGCTCCTTCTTGGGAGGGGGCTAGTGCTGCAGCAGCCCTGGGATATTTATGTGCTTCCATGGCTTGGCAGCTGGACGCTTTTTTTTTACTTTTAAGGAAACACCCGAGGACTGAAAAAAAGAGACTCCCAATGGTTTCTTTCAGCAGATCCTAGCACAGAAAAAAAAAAAAAAGCAAGCCATTTCTAAGCAATGATCTTGTTTTTCTAGATACATTTACTGCCTTTAATGATGTATTACCCAGCGAGTCCCAAGTATCTTTCTCTAGTTCCAGGACAAATCAGTGAAAATTCCACTGAAAGCAACCGAAAGGCTGGTGGGGGAAGGGGAGGAGTGCACAGGCTCCTCCCGGGATGGTGGTTGTAGCTGAAGTGTTTCAATCAGCAGGGATCCCACTGGAGGTCACCAACAGAGGGACAGCGTTGTTGATGTGTCAGTAACTAAACTGGGCTGAATTTTGTCACGTCCACTGACATCAGCAAATGTTCCAGCAGTACATGAGCTCATACAGGGCTGTGATTTGTGGCATCTGGCAGCCTCACGGGTCTTAGGGTGTTCCTGAAGTGCAGGGAGTGCAGCTGCACACCACTGCCCACGGCCATGTGTGCCCCAGGGCATCCTTCCCTCTGCCTGAAATGAGGGAGTGGCCACGGTGGTCACTCTGCAACCCACTTAAGATGCTCTTGAAATATACCAAACATATATATATACCTTTTTCACAAGGTGCAGTGAAGCCCTTCTGCCAAGGCAGTGGTGAAAGATAAAAGATGTGGAGCAGGGAGACA
>JANHGL010021256.1:0-47797 GCA_024611195.1 Ceyx melanurus
CTCTCCCCTTTGGGGAGGGAGGGGGGTTAAAAGAGAGCGGTCTGTTATTGGTCTGGGGGCTGCCCTGACCCCAAACCACAACAGAATTGCCACAACTATCCTGAGTGCCCAGCAGAGCACAAGGGGTTTTTTTGAGGCAATGTGCCCTTTGCTCAGACTGTTGTTTACATTTGTTGGTCCATGTTGAATCCATTCAGAACATTAATGCCAATTGCACACTCGGATCTGTTTAAAACTGACCTAAATGTACAGGGTGACCCCATCCATACAGTTTCTGCCTTCTTAGCACACTAATAGGTTGCACTGCACTTGTTCAGCTCCCAGTTCTCCACTGACATTCTTGATTCTGGGGGAATTAACCCATCTAGATTATTTTTTTTGCCTCAGGAATCCCATATGTGAGTGGTAAATAATCATTTCAAAAGGAACTGTCCAGCATTTTCTGAGCTGAATGTATTAAAACACTGATAAACTTCAAGTGGCTTTTTATGTTGCCTTTCAGTGCTTTAAAAGCCTCTCGACTAAAAAATATTTCTCTGCAAATAGGGCAAATATTTGTGTATATGTGTGTGTTGAGAGAGCCTGCAGATAGCTGCAGAGACAAGTGCTGTTTGTAGCCTAATTCTAGCCGTTGCAGTGCAAAAGTGATGTAAGCTTTAACTTCTGAATTTCCTCATGAGGCCTCCAAAAACTTCTGAGTTTGTCAAAGGATACAAAATGAAGAAAATTGCTTATAACAGCAGTGATAAGCTATGATGCATGTGGGTATTCAGACTAAATGATAAAGAATTGTGTCTAAATTATGGCACAGCTGAGAATATCAGTAAGGATGAAAGGAAAGGAAAAGTGGCATAATACTCAGATTATTGATTTGCTTGGTATTAAAAAAAAAATCTTAAAAATCTCAAAATTAATGAGACATAAAATCATCTTCCTCCTTTGCAGCTGATTCTCATCAGCCAGTTGCAAAAGAGCTATCATAGGAGGAGAGAGAGCAAACCATTAGCTGTGAGTTCAGAATGACTCTGCAAAATACTCCTTAAAGGTCTACAGGCCTCTTTCTGACAAACTCAAGGTCTCAGAGCTGCTGGCTGCTGCAGTGTATCAGGCTGTCAGCAAACCTGGATCTGCCTCCTGTAGCAGGAATGTTCTCACTCTGCAATTTAATTTAAAGCATCCGGAATAACAGGACTGGGGAAGAGCTGCATCCCCAGGGGTCAGCTGAGCTCTGTGGTGACCTGTGCAGCAGTGAGGGTGATAAGTTTATCACTAACACAGGCTTATTTTCTCCCAACAGGCTTTATGATTGGCTCCCTGCACTTAATACCATTTTGTTTGTAAAAAAACAAACCAATCCAAGCAACCAATGCAGATGTCCCTGCTGTGGAGCAGCACTTGCTGTCAAGTCCACCTCATGACTTGGGGTGTGCAGGCTGTGTCATAGTGTATTGCCCCTGGAAAACTTGTTCATATTGAAAATCTTTCAGTGATGTTTAACTTTGAGCTTTCCAAAATGCCCAACCAGTGGTCTTCCATTATGTAGATATTAGATATTTTGGTGTCTCAATTTTCATTATTATTATTTTTAAAAATAACTACCCTTGAGACTAAGGGATGGAGGAAAAGGGATTGAGAAGAGTGGGAATGGTGCTGCAGTGAAGTTGAGTATTACAGATCTATTGTGTGTTATATACAAATGGTGTTCACTTGCAGTAAGTTACAGCTGGGTGAGAAAGTCTTCAGCCTGCTCAACAACATGGGAATAGTTGTTCCCCTGAATGGGAATAGTTGTCCCTCTGAATGGTTAAAGGGAGTTTTGGAAGCTGGAATTCTCTCCCCTTCCCCACTTACCTCCTCTGAGCCAGGTGTCATGCAGCCAGCTGGTAAAACAGTTTCCATTATTACTTTGCCAAATGCACCATGTTCTCTGGAGCAGGATGAGCCCATTTTTTGCTTCTCTTATTTTTAGCACTGACCAGTAACTTGGTTTACAGGGTTTTGATCCTTGGTGTATTTTGTGAATAGCCTTCCACTCATTCCAAATTGCACATGTTGCTTTGGTATTAATTTTTTATGAGTTCCATTGGAAAGAAATGTGTTTTGTACTCTCTGTACTAAAATGTTGGTTTGTACCAAAGCTTCTCTGAGAGGTAAATTGGCTTCTTATTGAAGGATGTCTAAAGGAGCTGTGCAACTAAATATTTTGATGACTATGAGTAGAATGTGTGGAGATGACCAGATATACCCTGTTACTGGTGCCACCCACAAGTGACAGAGTTCTTAACTGTGTGTTGCTACTTGGTGCTGGTCAGAAAGTGGGGAACTGCTAAAAGCAGAGTTACCCACATAGAGAAATCGGGGTCACAAGAGCTTTTGATAGCTCTCGGAGAATGTTTCCCTGGTAAATGACAAGGGGCAGGGGGAAGAAGAGAGAAAAAGGTGACTGGAATGATGGTGACATTTGAAAGAGGAAGAGCCTTGTCAGAGGCTTGACTCTGTACAGATAAGAAATATATTTCTGATTGTACAGAAGGTTGGGAGAGGCTGCTGCACTGGGCAGATAAGAAGTGGGGTTACATGCTGGTTTATCTGTAAGGAAACGGGAGGGTTCACCTCAGGCTCGTGGTGTATTTAATTTAGATTTTAAAAAAATTCTAAGGGATTTACAGCTACTCATAACCCAGTTTAGATCAAGAAAAAACCCTCTGAAAAATATTGTAGAGTAACATAATGTTTTGTATATAAATGGATGTATGTAAATATTTATTATGTGAATTACAGGTCGTTTTGCACTGGAAGTGTTTCTTGTGGGGGAAATGAAATGTGGGTGTGCTGGGGAATCTTCCTAAACCTAGAGCAGGACCTGCCCTTTGGCTGTGGAAGTGGGCCCTGCATAAGCAACCTGCTTGATGGCCCAGCTCCCTCCAGTGCCAACTGATCTGGGGGAGGAACTCACCAGAGCTCTGGTCTGCTGGAAGTTACAGCAGACCTCGGGCAGCCTTGGGCACTGTTTGGGAGGCAGAAGATGCAGATTTTCGTTCTGCGTGCTGTTTGTTGCACACACTGAAGGAGATGATAGGACTTGATCTGCTTTTCAAGTTCTCATCTTTTAACTCGTAGTGGTTGTGACAGTTGCTCAGTGAATTCAGCTGAGTTCTAAAACAGGTACCATATGTGCAGTAATAGAATTTTTTGTCATCTGCTCTGCTAATACATTGGAGCAATCTGAGGACAAAACAGAACAACAGAACAAAAAAACAACCAACCAAAAAAACCCCAACCAAAAAACAAAAATAAAAATTGCCCCAACAACCAAAAAAACTCCTCCCACACCATCTTTAAGCTTTTTTATTGATTTTCCTGTAGCATACACTGTATCTGCCGTGCCACTGGAGCTGGGATAGCAATCTGTGGGCATCCTTAAACTGTCTTTCATCTTACTAGGTCTACAACTCATAAGAAGCAAGCTCTGGACCTGGGCTGGCTAAACTTGCCCAGAACCTTAAGTACTTGGATCAAACCCCCCTCTGCTGAGGATGATGCTGTTCTTACCTCACTGCTCTTGTGAACAGGTTGGCAGAGACCTGCCATATAGACATGCAAGATGCAAATCTTATGATGGTACTTGTTCAGAGTTGGACTCTGACCACGTTTTGAACCCTGAATGCTGGCCAAGAGCTGCTTGTGCTGATGGCTTTGGTTGTGTAGGTGTAGGTAGGAGAGACAAAGAGCTCAGCTGGTCCTGCATCTTTGGAGGGAGACCTGTTGTGCCATCCAGCTGCTGCTCTGGCAAAGCTTCATGTCTTTTTTTTCTGTATGCTACACGAGAGCAAATTGAGTGATTTCTGTGAATATAATTGAAAATTATCATTCTGCATTCTTTATTTGCATATATTTGTAACACAATACCTTTTTTTGCATGCATATAATACCTTTTTTAACATACATATAGTATAATATCTTTTTTTAATGTACTCACAGGCAAAGATTTAAATATCTGGTGGCTGCTACACCTAAGGAACAGTTGCATTGTCCCAGATGAGTTATGGAAAAACAAAGTAGTCTTTCAAGTTTGCTACTCAGAGAGACTGCTGTGAGTTTTTAAACCCACATTTCTAAGTTACACCTTTTCCCAGACCAAGCATAGAGATTCCTTCTGTGCTTCCTTGTTACAGTCCTTGGACACAGGGTTTAGAACCCACTGAAGAATTGTCATGGAAGGATTCAGATGCCTGTTGGGAGCTTCACTGACTGCATTTTGGCAAGGGGAGACGTGCAAGCTGGTAATTTTGCTGGGACCTTGGTGTAGTTGTGTTCCTTAAGCTGCTGAATGGTTCAGAGCCAGCTGGTTCTGCTGTTTCAAGCCCATGGAGTGATGACCCAACTTTGGTTCTTTGTGCTTGAACAAAAAGAATTGCATGTTATCTTCAACAGACATCATAAATTTCTAATGCTGTTTTAGCCTAGAAAGAATATTAACCATTTCCCTTCTGTAGAAATTTCTGTATTTCATAAATTGCCATGTTTCTTTTTCCCTTTTTTTTTTTTAATCTCACCAGTTCTACCAGTCAGTAGAAATTTTGAGTTACCTTCTACAATCTACTAACTTTGGAAGATAAATTCTTACATATTTAGGTTTCTATACTTAACCTTTGCTTTTTGTGATAGTTTGATTTTTATGTTTTGCTTTTCAAGAGGAGCTTGAGGAGTGAGCAGGACAGAGCAGTCACACTGGCTGGTGAAGGCAGCAACACCTGCCTTGGAGTGAAGTCAATACCCCAAAGTATTAATTTGCTGAGTTGGAGAAGAGCCTGCTGTGCCTGGTGGGAACCCCATCCCATGGGCAAAGGTAGAAGGACTGTGCCTTCCACTGAGTTCCACAAACCCCCTTTCATTTTCTAATGACACGGGTTGCTTTTTGGCTTAAGGAAGAGAGGAAAAGGGCATCCTGCTTCCCTGCAATCTGCACTGTTGCTTGTTCCTTGGGACCCCACTAGTCAAAACAACGGGATTCGTATGTTGCCGACAGCTGAGAGCCCAAAGCGTGACCAGATGGCAAGGGGGAGCTGAGCTGTCTGCTTCTGCAAGCGATAGGCACATTATGGTTTCTCTTCTGGGGACGAGGGGGTGGAAAAGAGGGGGGAGGGGGAAAGAGAAAGAGGGAGATATTAGATAAACAGACTGTAGCCTGAATGCAGATGACATGTGGGAGGGAAGCTTTGTTAAGCCAGAGCTGAAAGGCTCTCGCGGAGCACTGAGCAGCACCTCCTGTGCACTGGGCTGAGCCAAACCAGAGGAAACACCAGCACAAACCTGTCAAAGTGCTGTAAGGCCAGCAAGGTTCACCAGCCTTCTGCAGAGGTGCTCAAAACACTCAAGTGCTCAAAGGAATTGGCTGTTGCCTTAGATCAGCTTATTTTTTAAGTAGGAAGGAAGGGTCGGTTGGCAGCAGCCTTGCCAAAGGTGTGTCTTCCTTAACTTTGAGATATGCAAGCTCTGTTTTGTGAGTCAAAGTTGATTCAGAGTTTCATTCTGTTAGACTTTTTCATCAGCTTCATGCATAGGAGGAGGCTTTCTGGGGTTCTGGGTATTTGCTGCTTGCACTGAAGTCAGTGGAAATGCAGTCTAGCCAATGATTTACATGTGGTGCTCAGCATGCTCTGTAATTAGGGAATGCATCCATGATCCACATCATCCTAAACCTGAGCTGGAGCCATCTGAAATCTGTAAAAAAATTTCCCACTGGTCTGGATTAGGGTCTGGATTATGTTTTATGAATGAAACTGAAGTACCTTTTATCAATTATTGATAGTAGGCCTATCAAATCTTTCCTCACTGCCCTCTCTGGCTCAGCAGCAGCAGTTGCAATGTTTGTCCTGTTTTCATCTTTTCTCTTACTATTCTTCTTGTGGGACTTGAGTGAATAAGTAACTAAAGTAACTGACACTTGCATTACATAGAAAAGAAGAGGGAATTTTCATTATTTTGCCCATGTAGGGACAGTGTCTGAACAACTGGAGAAGGGTTTGGTACTTTCCTACCTACGTATCATGTGCTTGTAACTTCTTATTTTCAGCCCCCTCTCTTTCCGTTTTGACTTCTGCTCGTCTGATTTGCTGACCTTTGAGTAGTTCTTCCTGAAATGAAGTGGCACCAAAGCAGCCTCATCCCATAGTTTTCCTGATGAGCCACCCCTCTGGAGCACTCTGCAGAGGGGGGAGCACAAGGGCTCTGTTGGACTGAGGCACCAAAGGCCACTGCTCGATAAGCTATTGGAGTGTTTGGACATGGGCACCAGCTTGGCTTCCCAGCTGCTCCCCAGAGAGTCGCTTGTGACATTGATCTGTGGGGGCAGAAAGCTGATTTATAGATGTAGCCTATTGCCTGGAGGAGTGGGTTAGCTAAGATTGCTTCCTGACTGGTTTTGGTCACAACAATACGAAGACTTTACCAGCTCTTTGCTAGCAGGGTTAAAAAAGAGGCAGTTAGAAAATGTAAATTTAAATGTTTAATACTTGCACATATGTAATGAAATCAATAAAAGAATTAAAAAATCCCAAAAATGAAACAACACCCCCAACCAAAAACCAAACCCCAAATAACAGAACACACCCACCCTTAAAAAAAAACCACCCCAACCCTCCAGGGAAGCAACAACCAAACCATAAAAACCTCCCCAAACCATTTAAACTCATTTTGGAAGGATGCTGAGTGGTGTATGCCAGTTTTCTATTCACTTCTTGGAAAACCTTTTGCAGTTCCATATGGGACACCATCTTTTAGAACACTGTTATTTTAATTAGTGAACCAAAAAAAGCATTCTGCTAATTACTGTTGCTTCTCTAGCTCTGCAGAAGCCCCTTCCACTGTTTGATAGTAGTAGAACACATATAACTGCAATATATTGGAGAGAAAATTCTTTATGCTAATTATAATTGCTGAACCAGAGATGCCAGTAAGTATTTTTTGTCATCATCCTGACAGATCAGATAAATGTATGTTTTTCTATAAAACTACCCCAGTGTCAGTGTTTAGTTGAGATTTAATTTTGATTAGCTGGTGTATTGAAAAGGTTCAACTTCAGTGGTTTCCAAGTAAAGAGAAAGACTAAAATAAGAAATTGTTTTAAATTTACTTTACTTTTAAAATGTCTGCAGTTGCATTGGGAAAATTCTTTATTTTAAATACAAAAACCTGTGAAAAGCTGCTATTTAATTTCTAATTTAAATAATGTAGGAAGGCTCAGTTATTCTGTAAGAGATAAAGTTAAGGTGTGAAGATCAGCAGTAGTAGCTATATAACAAATGCTATTTGTATTGAGATGTGCCATGTTTATAATGAGTATAAGGGGACGCAGAAGGTTGGAGGTTTCCTTACATATGTAATAATAGTAGCTGGCTCTTCCACTGTCTCAAGAATCTTGGGCTCTCAAATCCATATTTGGCAATGAAAATGCACCTGGTTCTCAAAAAAATTCTGCTTTTCAGCATGAAATGGTCACTGATGAGGCATCCGGTATTGCCAAGTTCTGCAAGTTGAGTAGTTTGGGGTGTTTTTTCCAAGGGGTATCGTGGTGAGCAGTTTTGGCCTCAAGGAAAACAGAGATAATTTGTTTTTAAGCCAGAAAAGTTTAGCCAAAAGTATCTAAAGCAATATGGTGAATATCAGTTGTGTTGTCATTTGGTCATTTGCTGGTCTTCTGGAATTAAGCAGCATCTTTTATCACTGGCTTTGCTGGGAGCAGGACTGTCCCCATGGTAACTCTTTTGGGTGATCTGTTACTGGTTTGGTATTGGTAGTTTCCCATGGTGATCTGTTGGTATCTGAGCTGGTAGGAAGGAATCTTTAATTCAAAGCTGTATTTAACCACTGAAGTCTGTTTAGCTTTTCCAATATTCACTGTCTAATTGGGACTTCAGCCTCCAAGCTGAGGAAGAAAGGAAGATAATTGGAATAAAGATCCAGAAATTGAGATTTGGGGGTTTATTCTTCTCCCTATTCTCAATTATTGATATGAACCCTGCCAATTGACATAGAACCATGGGATGTGTACATGGAGGTCCTACCCTAGCAGGGCATTTCCAGTCTATACATGGAGAAATCTGCTGTACCTCTTTTAGTTACCTGCTTAAATCAGCTCTTCAAGTTACTTTGGCACTTAAAATCCTTCAGGCACAGGAGTTTATATCATATCCTGTTAACATTCAGTTTGTCTTTTGAGTCCTTTGAACTTAGAATTAAATGTAAATAATAGACCTTGAAAATTGTACCTGATGTCTCAGCATCAGTTTTCCATCTGCGTAAGGAAGCTGTGCTCACCCACCTGCCCTACTGAGCCTTGAGAAACCCTCTGCAGTTATCAGAGCAGAGGAGCCTGGTCCTCACCCTAGAAACAAACAAGACAGAATCCACTCTGAACCTTGTCTCTGTGTTTTTCTTCCTCTTCTCCTTCTTTTGCTCTTTGAGTTTGCTGCCAAATGCTCTTGAATGTCAGCGTATCCCTGCTGCTAGGATCCCAGACTCTTCATCCTGTGAACAAACTGGCAGTGGAGCTGTTTGGGATTTGAGCTGTTCAGTGCAGCACTGGCAGTTCTTAGTGTTACTGGCTGAGTTCTTGGGTCCATCCACGTACTGGAACAGAGGAGAGAGGAACCAGTTTCCCCACTGATCAACTTTCTGAATGTCAGCCCTAATTGGGACTTAGACCAGTTCTTAGCCATGGCTGCTCTGATGGAAAGTGATAGTGGGAGATAAGTAGGATGTGGCTGGCGGGGTTTTTTTGAGCAAAAGGCAGGTCTCTGGAGCTTTAATGTTCAGAATATAACCTGTGGACAGTGATTTTCAGGATGTAGTTCACTGCTGCAGCCTCCCTTTAAGGCATCACTGGTGGATCAGGTAGATCTTGCATGAATGCAAGTGTGTGTGAGATTAATTTATTTCTGTACTGAGTTGAGATAAGGATTTCCTGCTCTGTGCCTGAATACTTAGTTATTACATTTTCAGTTTCTTATTCACAATTAATAATACACCAGCTATATTTCTATAGCAACTTCTACTCGGGGATCTCAAAGCACTTTAGAAATGTTAGTCTTAGTTTCATAATAGCACTCAGATAAAGTGCACATAATTATTAATATTTTTGCAAGTGAGGGGACAATTGAAGAGATTGAGTTGCTGAAAGACCTACAGAAATTGGTGACTAAACTGGGAGCATTAACTGGAAATTTGATCTAAAGCCCATTGGAAGTGTTTGGATTGTGTCAGATTTCTAGTTTCTTGCAGTGTTGAAGTCACAAAACTGAGCACCTTTCCTGAGGCAGCCTTGAAGAAAAATCCTATTTTCCTATAGTATTTCTGTTTTACCCTTTTGACTACCTTAGAAATTTTCTGAAACAACCTCATTTCATGGTTGTAGATTTTTCTATTTCAAAACCCACCTGATGTTGGTGAATATTCACGTGGGAAGGCAAGGAGAACAAGGAATCATCTGAATATTTTGAGTGTTTGTTCCAGCTGTGTAGACAAAACCAAGGCTGTTCTCAGAGAGCAGGTAGATTGTTTAAAGCTGGTGTCTTTGTGCAGTATTGTTGATTAATGTCTTAGTGACAACTGTGCAGAAAGTGGGGGGGAAATGGAGGCATCTTGTTGCTTTTATTTTTTTCTTTCCTTAATGCACTTTATATCATTTTCTTTGAGCTTTGTTTGCAATTAAACCTATCTTGAGCATTGCACTCCAGAAAAGTACAGTTCTGTCTGAACTGCAGTTGCTCAGCTTTACAGAAGCAGAGACAGATTGGGAGAGGACAAAAGTCATCTTCATTTTCAATGCCTGTTCAAGGAGAAAGGAATTCTCCATTTTTCTCAACTGAAATGGATTTTATTTTGTTCTCTGCTTTACTTGTTCCCTCCATCTCCCAATGGCTACCCAACAAACTGAAACCAAAAACCTCTTTATACTTAAAAGTATTATCTGTGGCGACTAAAGAAATAATTTTCCTAGTGCACAAGTGGACTGACAAAAGTGCTTCTTGCTTTTTCAAAATCCTTTCTACTTCCTGCAGCAAAATGAGGTGGGAATTTCAGCCTTTCTTTTGATTGTCTCCAGAGAGCTACAGTCAGGCTTCTGTCTCTTCCACAGGCTGTTTGCTTGGGCTTGTCCATCATTCTGTGCATCCCAGCTTCCAGGCTGTAAAATGAAAGTCAATGAAGCTTCCTTTCTCTTGCTTGTCTGTTTTCTTAATGACTGGAGGAAAGAAAACTTGATCTTGACTGACGGTTTTGTAATGTCATAACACAAATAGTAATGAAAATGGATGGAGAAAAATTAATCTCAGAAGGTGATGGATCCCTTTCTGACTCTCATTTTGCACCTTGTGCTAAGTCGTGATGCTGGAGACTTGCAGAGCACACCTTGAGTGGTCTGCTGCTGCCTCTGTGGGTGGGTTTTCCTCACTTTGGGATCCTTCAGAAGGGTTCTCCTGCTGTAAAAAGCTGCTTCCTTCCCTCTCCCTCCTTCTTTTGTATCCGTCACTCGTTATTGAAGATGAAAGGTTACTGACAGCTAGAGAAATGGAGGGCAGGATTCCTCAATTCATCTTCATTTTTATGGCAGTTAGTGGAGATATTTGTCCAAAGTTCCTAAAACAGCTTTGAGATGTAGAGCATAATGATAGGAGTTATTTCAGCTCCTGGCAGAGTGTATGGAGATGCAGGGGAAAAAAAAAACCACACACACCCCCAAAAAAACCACCTCCCTCTTCCCTGCTGCTCTGTAGTCATCTAGAGAAAGGGGAGTCATCAATAAGATGAAACTTGGAACATTTGGCAGGCTGTGGGGAGGTTGAGTTGGTGATTAGTAGCTGCCAGGCATTGAGTGCTGGACTGGGCCCATCCTGTCTCTTACAGAGCCACTGCTCTCCTAGATATTTAAAATCATGAGCATTAGCCAGCCTCATATATTTAGAGACCAGAAGGATTATTTTGCAGTCTCCTTAACAAATGGTATAAATCAGTGTTGGAAAGGAACAGGTCAGGAACACTTCTTAGTGCATGTGTGCACTTCTTAATGACACCTCCTGTTCAGGAGCACCCTTGGCTGGCCAGCATTCCATGGATAGTGTTTATTCACTGGGATTTGATAGGCTTTCTAAGCAGTGTAATGGTTTGGGATGTCACTGCTACAGATTTTTAAGATAAGGGCATGGATGATGCTGTTGACTGGAGGAGCTGCATATTATTGCTGTCACCTTAGCAAGGGCTGTGTTATGGTGTTGGATCAAATTAATCTCCTGTGCTGCTGAAACAAGGTGATGGTGGCCTCTGATAAAAAGGTATTTGTTGTCTCCTAGTGGTGTGTAAGCAAAAACTTGTAATGATTGTGACATCTGGGAAATGCCTGTTGCTCCCCTGTATAAATAGCACTTCAGCTGCTTTTTTTTTAACTGGTGTAGTTTTGTTGGTTTCAGAATTTCCCTTCCTGTCATCTTCCTGTCATTGCCAATCTCTTTGTCAGTTAGTGCAGGGGTTCTACATGGGCTGAGATCAACACTTGGTCCAGGACTTCTGTGAAATACTTTCCAGTGACTCAGCAGAAGAACCAGAACTTTCTGTGTGCCTCCAAGTTACAAGTGTGTAGCCTACTCGTACAGAGGCGAGGTGGTGTCACAAATAAGAGTCTGTTTTAACAGTTCTGTGTGTGAGAGAAATGCTTTATGTGGCTCAGACAGAAAAGTCTGATTCTTGATCCTTTTAGAAACCAAATAATGTGATATGAACACCTGTAAGAGAGCAGGATTCTTTACTTGTGCTGCTCACAGAACTACTTTTTTTTTTACCCAGCAGCAGGTAGACTCTGGCAGTTTGATGGGATCCAGTGTAACTTCTGAACCCCTCTCTGCAAACAGGCAGGGTTTTCCAAGGTAGCAGCTGCTTACTTTATCAGACTGTATCACATTGGATCTAACTAGAATGAGGTCCTTAAGAAAGATGCTTGGCTCAGTTAGGAGTGCCCACTGTCTGTCACACAGTAAGAAATTCCACAGAGAAGCTTTGTTTCAGTCGGTGAAGGTTGGGAGTTGTGCCTGTTGGGCAGTGTCCAAATGTAATTCATGATTTTTGATGAAGAAAGAGCAGTTGCTCTTGGCTGTGACACTTTATTGTATTCAAACATGTAGTCATCCACTGGAGACCACCAAGGAGCTATAGAGAGAGCTTGTACTTTGAGGTGAGCAGGGAGAGCTTGCAAAAATGGTCTCTTCCAGCTTAAATATTTCTGATTTATCCTCTGAGGCTTGGTGGTTGCAGCTTCTGTTCTTGGCTGGCTACAGAAAATAATGTTTTTTTTAAAAAACAAACAAACAACAGAACAGCAAACAAAACACAGTTCCCTATAGTAATTAGGAAACAAATTTTCCATGAAGATCTTCCAAATGCCACTGTTGCTGTTGTAACTGTGGGTCTGGAGGAGTTTCCCACTGGTGCAGGGCTTCAGTGTGCATGCTTGCCAGTGTCTTCCAGAACTGCCACAAGGAGTCTGGCTTCCTGGTGAGCTTTCATATGGGAGGTAGCAATCAGAATGGGCAAAGAAGAAAGTTCTTTACATCTCCAAGTCAGCTGTGGAAGGCTTATTGAGCAAATATACTTTGGCAGGAAAACAGAAAATAAGAGATCTGTTTCTTGGCATTTTCACTGCCACTGCTCCCTGTGGTGGTTGAGCTTTTCCATCTTAACCACCCAAAACAAAACAAAAAGTGAAACAAAATGATAAAAGCTCTACCAAAACAGTTGTCTTTAAGTTGCTGCTGCTCCCCTTAGTGCAGAATACTGGCACCAAAAAGGAACAGGGCTGAGGGATGCTCCTGATGGTCAGGAGGAGGTTTGCACTGGAATCGAGCAATTGATTTCTGCAACGTTGGGGAGGGGGGTGAGGAATTATTTTCCAGCTGAAAGGTGGGTTTTGGCCCCCAAAACTCTCATGATTTGTTAGAGCCTCCTTGCCTTTCAGTCTTGGGAATGTGTGTGGTGTTTGAGGAAGGTCAGAAATCTCTAGCAAGCTGTAGTGGACAAAACCTGGAATGAAAGAGTGAATAAAGTTTTAATCTGTATATGTGGCTCTGGCTGGATTCAGAGATGATACAAATCCAATGTCACTGTTCTTTGGAAGTGTTGCAGAACCTTTCTACTTGTCTAGAGCTTTCCTACTACCAAAGTGTCCCAATATTTGTCAGCTTTCCTGTTTAATGAACACATGCACCACTCGTGCTGCATCCTTGAAGTCTTCAAGAGATTTAAGTTTCTAGCACATTTAGGAGAGCTTGGATGTGTTCAGATGCTGAAACATCTCAGGATGTGGCAGGTTAAAATCAAATAGAGGGGGGATCAAGTAGAATACAGCAAATAGGTTTCTAGTTCCTTGTTCTGATTGGAAGAGTGACTGCTGTCAGACTGGACCACTGGCCTAGTTTGCTAGGGCAATTCTTCCATCTCCAAAGAAGCTACCTGCTTGCTATGTGCTTTCTGCATCCACAAGGTTATTTTTTACTCTGTGCTCCCTTCAACTGCACAATAAACCATCTGCAGAAAAAAAAAGCAGCACTATGTGTATGAATAGATCTTATAAAACAAACCAGCCCACTAAACCTCTCCCTTTGCTCCTCATTTTCAGAACAAAACTGTGAAATTTCTTGCATTTCACCATGACTGGTCTGTGAAATTGGGCATCACTGTCTTTAGTTTACTGAAGGGCCCAATTAGAAGAGCAGGGTCTGGAACCAGCAGCTTTGCCTGGCATGGAAATTTTGTTTGGGAGTGATTTGTTTGGGTCTACGTGCATGGACAGGCTGCTTTGTACTGCAGCTTTTCTCTGAAGTAGAAAGTCAATTGAACTTTGCATGTAATTCTTGCATGGGAATGATCTGAACATGGACGTGCTGATTTTTCTTGAGCTGCATGATCTTGCTTCAAATGTTCACTTTTTTTTCCTACTCATACTGATATATTATTAGAAAATAAGTACATTAAATGGAATAATACATATGAGACCATAGGCTTGATGAGTATTTTTATTTTATCTTAAAATATTTAGTGTAGAGGTGACATTACTTAAGACCATTTCGCAACTGTTAATGGGGTCTTAGAGGGTCTGAGCCAGTGGCTGATCCTGCAGAGAGCTGCACACCATGCATCTTGGGGTAATTATGGTGAAATGAAATACCTGAGTTGTCTGTGTGGTGTGGGTGTCAGGGACCTGGCATTAACTTCTTCAACCTAGTGACCTATTCCTGTTGCACCAGTGAAGTCTGGCCTAACCTGCCCCATCTCACACTGTGGAGATGGGGAGGGGGAATTGTCTGAACTTAGGGGAAAAACTCCTTCTGTTTGAGGGTGGCAGAGCCTGGCCCAGGCTGCCCAGAGAGGTGGTGGAGTCTCCTGCTCTGGAGAGATTCCAAACCCACCTGGACACTGTGATCCTGGACCCTCTGCTCTGGGGCACCCTGCTGGAGCAGGGGGGTGGATGAGATGATCTCCAGAGGTCCCCCCAAACCCCACCACGCTGGGGTTCTCTGCAGGATGCAGCTTCCTCTGCCTCTTGTCTCCTGTTTCAGTGGATTTTGAGTGGAGCCCTTGCCTGTGTCTCCTAATCATATGCTAGGTAAGATTTCTATGTCAGTCACACATTCAGACTTTAGTAACTAAATTGAAAACTGATGCATTTATCCAGTACAACTGGTTTCATGTGAGTTTCTGGTAATTGTATTTCACACAAATAAAGCTAACTTCTCTGTGACCAAGTACTGCTCTGAAGGATTTGGCTGGGTTTTTTTTCTGTTTTCTCCAGGTTTTTGTTCTGCTTTTTGTCACGCCTTGCCATCAAGACTAAATCTGCTGGAGTTGGGTATTCTCTGTCATCTATCTTTATTACTAAAATAATTCCTTGGGGAGCAAGGTTGGAAAGCAGGATATAATCTGCACTGTCATGTTTAGGAGATTGTAAGGGGATTTTTTTTTTTTTTAATTCCTATTTATATATAGATGTAAATTTTTAAAATATTGTTGGTTTTTTAAATGAAAATAGAGGACAGACTTTTTGCTGTAAAACAGGATTTAGGAGTTGCAGCCCTTGGTGTAACATCTTCCTTACAGCAGCTGTAGGTGACTGTGGAAAGCCACTGAGCCCCTGAGATCTGTCATCTGTGCTGTGGAGATGGTGATTTGATTGATGTCTAAGCAACAGAAATGAGAGTCAGTGGTATTTCTGAAATCAATCTCAGTCAATACTGTGTTTTTACAAGTGATCCTTGAAACAATGCTTGTGAATTCCCATAGAAGTCCTGTTCACTATCTGTAAAATAGCCTGATTTTTTTCCAATTCTATTACTCAAAACCAACACAAACCAGTAAAAAAGCCACCCATTGTTCTGCAAAGTGTCCCTAAAGCTGTTTATCCAAATAGCAGGAAAGTTTTGTTTTTATTTAGGCAAGAATATCTGCTGTGTTATTTCAGATATCCCTTGCTGTGTGCAATTTGGGGGATGCTTCAAACCCCTGAAAAGTTCTTTATTCCTTCATGGTGTGTCACCACTATAACTATAGTCTAATAAAGACACAGTAGCTAATTTATCTATTAGATATCTATTAATATCTGACAGATATATTGAGTGTGTATTTATTTCAGCTGGTTTTCCTTCCTCTTTAAGGAAGGACTTGCACTGCAGCATTACTGGCAAGCAGGACAGCTCCTGTAACTTGCTGCTTTTCTTCAAAATGAATCAAGGCATCAAAAAATATCCATATCTGCTACAAACAATCAGAGGTGTTGAATATATCAGTCCTGTATAAGAACATATCAGCCCTCTCAGAAGGAGAGAGGGCAAAAGGTGACCTGTGAGTGAGCTACAGACCTGTGTGAACTACAGAAATACAGGGTAAGGGTAATTACAGCTCAGTAAATAGTCTGGAAATGCCCTAAAGCTGAGAAGGGTGTCTCAAAACGTGCAGTGGTTTTGAGTTAGATTTGTATCTTGATGTGGCTGATGTGGGACCTGTAGGAAGTAAATAGCACAGAATGAGGAGCTAGTGTTCTGCTGAAGGGATTTAGAGCTGAGGACAGTGGGATGTGGTGTGAGGAGGCAGAAACTGCAGCTCTTGCAGCTTTGGGGGACTGATCTGAATTATTTTTTTTTGCTGCATTCTTGGGGTTTGCAAATAACACCCTGGAGTAGTTGAGGTTTTTTTGTGCTTCACTCAAACACAGGCAACATCTATTTTTAATTCAGCCATGCCAGTAACTAAGGTGGTAAGTAATAAACAAGGTGAGGTGCATAATATAGCAGTGCCTGGTGATGGGAAAACAAAGGAATTATTAGTTGGAAGCCTTGGAATGTGTAGAGACAGAGGCTTGGCAGGCTGACATTGTCTCGTTTGTGAGCACCTTTTAAATCCTCACACCTTTCACAGATGGTTTCACACCTGCATTATGCAGCCTTTGCAATGCCTGGTAAATACTTTGTGTTAGAAAATACAGAGGGGTTATAACAAGATTTTTGGAATTATTCATGCTGTATTAATAAGGAGGTTTTGTTTGCTTTGTACTACATCTGAGAGAGAACCAAAGATTTGAGAGAGAGAACACTTGAGAAAAGGCAAAATGAAAGTGAGCAGGATTTAAACGAGGCATTGGGAGAGAAATTGGTTTAAGTGCTCAGTTATGGGCCAGATGTTGCAGAAGCAGAAATTTTGGTCATGGATTGGCTCTTTATGGTAGCCTCTGAGGCCATGACAGCCAGCAGGGTGTGCTCAGAAATGAGATCATTCTCTCCAGCACTTGCCCCATGAAGGCTGTTTGACAAGGCAGCACTTGGAGAGATGCAAATCTGTAGGACTCAGTTTCATTTTGTTGTGGCAGAATTTGGCCTCTTCACAGCTCTGGCATAATATCAGAAATACTCAATCTGCTTCTAGTAATTTTTTCTTTTTTTTTCTTTTCCTGCCTGTATCACTGAACAGGTCTTTTTTTTTTCTCTTACCTATGAGGGTAGTACCATGAATGGAGTGATTTCACATATCAAAATCAGTGTTTTCCCTTTCTATTGTAGCAGAAGGGTAGGTCTTTGGTGCAGTTATCTCCACTCTGTGGCCCCAATCCACACTATGGATCATTGTAAGCATGTTGAATTTGCAGGCTATTTTGGAAGAGCCAAACATGGTAATTTAAAATACTGGAGCTATTACAAAAAAAAAATAGTAGATCTTGGGATAGTCATCTTCATGCTGAGTGTGGCATTCCCTTTGGCTCTTTTGGGGAAGCTTTCTCTTCATAAGCTTATTTATTAACACGACATTCAGATTGATTCAGTCGCAGGGCTCATAAATTCTAGAGACTTGTTCATTAAGTTTCAATAAACTGCATTCAAGTGAGAGCAAATAAAAATTAATTTGCTCCCAAATTTGACATCCTTAGAGAAGAGATAAAGATCCACATGTCCATGAGGTTACTCAACACAGTCTCTTTTATCTAGTCCTGCTTGCTCCTGAAATGCTGGAGCAAGAGTGTGATTGCAACACTTGCTGTTGGTTTGATTTCTAAGTTGTGGCAGGGGAGGTGCCCAGAATGTATCTTTTGGCTTGTGATTCTTATTTTATTAAACTTCCTTTTATGTCACAACAGAAAGATCTGAGACCTCCAAAGATGTGTGTTCTGGGGTGGCAATGCCTGTCTTTTTATTTTTATTATTTTTTTGTTTGTTTTCATTCTTGGTGTGCACTGTGTAACATGTTTAATTGAAAACCCGAGCACGGAGAGGAGGGTGGGCACTGCTGACAAAAGTAATTTCCTTAAACATGTCAGTGCTTCACAACATTCATATGAAGAACTGTGAACAACTACTGATTAGAGGCTTAGAAACCAGGGCTGTTCCAATCAGCATCAAAGCTCCTCAGTGAACACAAGATAACCCAGTAGGAGATAACTGGGTTCTGACCTTCACAGTCACTCTGACACGTGTCAAACAGCACATAACCTTGTTATGTCATCCAGTGTTCAGAGCTGGGTATCACACACTGACCACCAGCATCTCTGGCTATAGCAAACACTCTTTTCTCTAAGTTGGGAAGAGAATTGAGAGCATTGCACCAGATTTGCTTTCCAGCCAGTCTGCTGCATCTTACCATTGCCTTGAAAGTTTCCTTATGGAGTTTTGGGAGTGGGATGTTGCTGGGAGCAGTGTAGTGAACAGTGGCCATATCTATGTATCAGCCTGTCTGCTGGTGAAGTTGTTCTGATCAGCCAAAGCATGGTAAGAGCTTTAAAGTTCTGTTCTTCACTTGTGGATTCCCTTCATCCCTGCTTTTTTTTTTTCAATTCAAAAGACTTCTTTTTTTTTTTTTTTTTTCAATGCATAGTCTGAAGAATTGGGAATTAGAGTGAAAATTAGTATCTGATGGAAGGGACACACAGTCCAGAATCCTAATTTGCCAAGAAAACATCCCTTGAGTATATAGAACTTGCTCAAAGAGCCAGGTTCAGTCTTTAAAGTTTAGTGATTCTTGTCTAAGCTAAGCCTGTGAGATTAGGTTAAATTCCAGAAGCATGATCCAGATCTTATTAAATTGAGTGGAGGGACTGGAGATCCAAAATGGTTTGATTTGGATTAAACCTCTCCCATGATAAGAAAAAGCTGAATAGTTTGTATTGTTCAGAGGGGAGCTTTCTGTGTTTATTACTCAGCAGGAAAACTTGGATTTGGAGCTACTCCTAAGGAGAATTCTTACCAGGATTGTGGAATTTTGTAATGTTAAAATATCTCTGCCCCCACATAAGCGTGTCCTTTCCAAATGTCACACCACTGTTCCCAGTTCTACCCTGCACCTTTCCAGTTCAGGCTGTGCCAGGGAAAGATTAGACTGGGCATTAGGGAAGAAATCTTCACTGCAGGAGTGGTCAGCCAAAGGTTGTTTGGATGTGGTTTTGAGGGACATGTTTAGGGGTGAACTTTGTGGAGTAGGGCTGCTGGTTGGACTGGATGATCCCAAGGGTCTTTTCCATCTGAATGATTGTGTTGTTTTCCTGGTTTGAGTGAGACCACAACTATTGCTGCTCAGGGATTTGGCTTTTCAGCTCTGCCACCTCATTCCCACTGTTGGAAAAACCTCAGGAGAGCCCCGAGCCTTGGTGAAGGAACCTCTGTGAGAGTTTAGGGGCATGGGGAATAGGATTCTTGGTTTTCTCCAGGCTGACTAAAGCCAATGACTAACCTTGTTCCTCTGTGAATCCCCCCCTCCACTCCCCTCTCCCCCTTCCCCAGATAACAACGCTTAAACTCCACATAAATAGCTGGGATACTGTGGAGGGGCTGATAAGAGGATTTCTTCATCCATGCTGAGTCTCCCTTATATCCCATGTCTGTTCCATTATCTTGTGTGAAATGCTTATTGCAATTTCTTCCATTTAGGCTCCTCTATACATTATCTGTAACACATAATGGGCTGTGTGTGTGTATGAAGGACAATATCCCATAAAGCAAGAAAATGGCTTGTAAGGTGTAAGCAGTGGAGCCTTAATGGTGTGATCTCATTATGTTAGGGAGGAAAAAAAAATCCCCAGTATCACCTTTTATACCATAGAGCTTGATTTAATTTTCACTGACTTTTTTTCATCTTCCACGTATTGAATCAAGTTAGGCTCCTAAAGAAATAGATAATGATGCTGAAGTAAGTTACATGCCATGAATTCTTCCTGTAAATCTGCCCATTTAAAGGAGCATTGTAAACTTCCAGTGTGTTTGCTATGTGGGAAGCATCCAAATAGGAACTTTGAAGTAACAATATAGTAGTAGAAATACCATTTTGCCTCTTAAACCACATTTTAAACTTTGAAGTATGGAGTGTGTGTGTGTGTTTTCACTTTGGAGTGCTCCAGTTCACTGTTAGTAGATATTTGGAGGTTCTGAGGTGATTCAGCAGCATTATTTGGAAGAGGGAAGAGGGATTAACCTGCAAGGTCTTAGCAAATGCTGGTGTTCAGTTGCAGTTGAGTAGTCTGCAATCAAGTTTTAATCAGCAAATAGGGGTTATAGAAGCTGCCTGATGTTATCCAGGCATCACTTTGGCACTGGAGGGTTGTGTGGTGCACCATTTGAGACATTTCTTCTGCTTATTGAATTAATTTATTTTTTTTTTGACTTCCATTTATAGGAATATTAAATATTGGAACTTCATTCTTTTCCTCTGAAGGCTCTTTGGCCACTTCTGTTTTGTTCCTAGATGTTACAGGTGGTTTTGTTTTGGTTTTTTTTCCTCCAAACCCTTAGTTTTGGTTTTGTAATTGTAATCACATTTCTGTCAAGTCTACACTTAAAAATAAACCAAGACAAATTGTTGTCTAATGTCATCTGTTACTAAATAGCTGTCAGGTACTGCTTGGTATAGAATAATGTTTGTCATGGGTGACAATTGAAATGCCTATTGCATATGCAATTTTTAAAGAGGCAAGTGAAGTGCCAACTCCTCTTGGTGAAGTGCTAAATATTTTTTATTTTTACTGGAATATAAGTGCTTTCAGCTATGCCAAGAAGCATTGGAGTGGTGTTATATTTTGAATCATTGCAGGGTTCTGTTCTATAGTCTTTACTCAAAAGGCTTCTTCTTAAAATAGCTACAATAAATAGAATGGTTTTATGAAGTATTATCACCTTATTGAACCTGGAACGTAAGCTCCTAGAGACAGGGGAATTAGGCTAATATTTATTTATTTCTGTAAAACACAGAGTTTTTAAGTACATTTATGACACTGTAAGTATAATGTATTGGTATAAAGGGAAGTTAATTTTGTGGTGTGTGGTTGCAGTTGTCTCCCCTACACCCTCTACTTCTGGGTAATTCAGGACTAATTTTAGGTCTTGGTTGTGGGAGGACCCTGTTATGTCCAGGTTCCTGACCTTCAGGGAAATTCCATTATGCTTTGAACTGTTTGCTGGTTAAAATGTTCATAACTAATTCTGCAGCAACTCGATTGCCATTGCAGATTTTCACATCTCTGTACGTTTTGTTTGCCTACAGGAATTGCTCTGTCTGTGCTGTGGGTCCTTGTTTTAAGACACCAGAGGCTATTAATTGGGTGTGAAAAAGGGGAGTTTTTATCTTTTATCTTCCTGGGCCTGATTCTAGGCTCCTTGGGGTATGTAGTGCTTAAGCCTGAATTCTTCAAGATTCCACACACAGCAAGTATTGAACATGGACTTCATTCTAGGAGGTGTTTTGGGAACTCTCTATTTTCTTTTAGAGTACTATAATATTCCCAGTTGTGAGTCTGCTGTGTTTCTGAATTAGTTTATCCACAATACTGTGCACACTGACACTGCCTGACATCTTAGTGCCTGCAGAAATGTTTGAGTGACTGCTTGAGTTAAAATCTTAGGGTAGCTTGTAAGCACTAAAAGAGAGAGATTCAGGGAAGTGGATGTGGCATCGTTTGGAAGGAGGTTGGAGTTTCAAGGTTAAACCAGCCAAAGTCTGTGAAATGGACTTAGTGCTGCCAGCCTGGAGTGAGAAATAAACTCTCCTTCCTCAATTCATCTTCTTAGCCCCCTAATTCATCTTTCTTGTAGCCCCCTTCAGATACTGGCTCCAAAAACATTTTCCTGGAGCCTTCTTTTCTGCAGACTGGACGATCCCAACTCTCTGTCCTCACAGAGGACAGACACTGGGGATTTTGGTGTTACCTCCAACAAGATGCAAAACCTTTCTTGGGGTTGGTGAGTGGGGAGAAAATGACTCCCTTCTGGTCACAGCTCTTATGAAGAGTATCCAAAATCAGAGCACAAACCAGGAGTCATTTGGTAAGTGTACAGACCTTCAACTGATTTTGTAAATACCATGACAGTAATAAAAACATGCTGTCTGCCCACGTGAAATTATTAGTGAGCAGCACATTTAAGATGATAAAAGTGTTGTAGAGCAGGGATATAATTCAAAGCTGCTGTGTAATTAAAGTGTCTGTTGATGAGTTTGGAGTACCCTCTTTTTTAACTAGAGGTAGGAATGACACTTCTGTGGTGGTCATAAGGGGAGGGAAGGATTTTTAGGTCTTAAATGAAGTGCTTTAGGAAAGAGGTGTTTTCTGTTTCTGTTCCTTTGAGAGCATTATGACAAAAATACAACTTCTGATAAGAAAAATAGACTGAATAACAGTGTATCCAGGAGCAAATATCCACAGAGTGGATGCTCAAGGTTGTGGCTTTTGAGAGGAAACGAAGTTGTCATCATCCTTTGCTCCTCTGGGGAGAGGAGTTGTGGGAGGGGGACTAATAGCCCCTGCTCCTTGGAGAGCAGAGCACGTGAGCAACACGTGGGTATTCCCAGCACAGATCCTGGGAGATCCTCACAGACACACAGCACTTTGGGAGATTCTCTAGACTTCTTTTGTTAATAAATTGTGTTCTTTCCCCTCTGTAAGTGCCAGAATCAAGGTCATCTTCCTGGATACACTAGTTAATCCTCTGGTCTTTGGACTCTTGCCTCGAATCCAAGAAACTGGTGGGGTTTGTCTTTATCCTTAAATCCCATTGTGAAAGGTTTGGGTCTTATTTCTGATGTAAAATGAATTCACAGGCTTGTGCTTTGTGAGGAGTTGTGCCCAAATGTCAGGCTCTGGCTGAGAAATTGGGCCTATCCCATTGTTGTCACAATAGATGGGAACTGTTGTGTCAAACGTGTACTTTAATACCTGTGATGCAAGTTTATACCCTCCTCTCTGTTTCTACAGCACAGGTTCTATCTCCTGTCTGCACTGGGTTTAAAGCCTGACACTGAATTACAGAGGGAATTTAATGCGGTGTATTAGACACTGCAGTGACCGGCTCTAGTCTCGGAGAAGGCTGCTCCCTTGACATGCTGAGCTTCAGGAATTGATTCAGGTGCACTGAGAATTGATTGGAGAAGTCTCTCTGGCCTTATGGGACAGCAGTGAAAAGAAAGCTCAATAAAAGGGTGTTGTAAAAGCAATCCGGAGTAATAGGAGGGAGCCAAGATCAAGGCAATTGGAACAGGTGAACATTCAAGGGGTAGTTGCACTTTGAATTTGCATCTTAACTGATTAGGAAAACAAGACAGGAAAGGGCAGGTTAACAGTGAAATGTCTTCTTTTTTATTATTATTTTATTTACTATTAGATATATTTTTTCCCCCTTTTTTATGCTAGTTCTTTTAGAGAGGTACATGAGCCACAGACTGAGACAATTCTCAGTCCTATTCTTGCTTTTGTTTTCTTCATGATGTTTTCCTTGCTGAAATGTCTTCTGTCTCAGTTATGCTGGTAGGTTTATTATTATTCTTTTTACTAAATGATTTTTTGATGTCTAGGAAAGGATACACACTAGCAAAGAAATCGGTGCAGTTGCCTACATAGAAAAGATTTCTAAATATTCTAAACAAATGGAAGTGAAGAATGAAATAGAGAATAAAACAAATGTTAAAATCACAAAATATCTGCTGTTTCCTGGTCAATAATCTTAATAATTATAGGAATTGCTTTCAAGTTGATGCAGTTCTCTTGCAATGCAATGGCTTGCTTACTGGAGGTCAGTAGCAGCTAAATGAGGAGATTGTAAATAACCACCTGAGACATCTAGAATACTGGACTTCAACATGGAAAAACACTGTCAAAAATCTACCTTCAAATCACAATCTACCCTTCCTTAGATAGATTGAAACTCATGTTTTATGGGGCAGTGAGCAAATGATCACTAGTGTGGCAAAGCAGAATAACTGAAAACTTTTGTGGTAAACTCCAGGTTTCATTCCATGGATTTCCTTCGCCCTGAATTGTTTAAGAGGACCTGACCTGCTTGCTTGTCTTCTGTGACTGATGGGAGATTAGCAGGACTTCCAAACTGGGCAGAGGTTCTGTGGGTTGTTTCTGTAAGGCTTAGAGAGACATAAATGACCAGTGACTTCAGTTCTCTGGTTCCAGCCTAGAGCAAAATGCATATGGCTCTTGGGGCTGTGAAGTTAACTAAGACTTAAAATAATGGATAAAAACATTGGCCTGTCAAGTGCAGTATATTGATGAAGAATTCTTATTGCTACCTCTTTATCCTCTGGATCCATCATTCAGTTTTGTCCCTTCCTTAGGCACCTCTTTTGTTTTTTAGCTCTCTCCTGAGGTTGTTTTATGAAGTGATTTTCTCCACTGAGCGTGCGAGCACACTTGTTAGGATTTGATGTATGTAAGCCACGTATTTTATGATGGTGGATGTGTTTGTATAGGGTTCTTATTGATTTTCTTGTGCTCTAGTCGATGAAGAAGTGAGGCGATAATAAAGCATCTGTGTGTTGGGTTTGTGTTCTTTACCTCTCCTGTGACTTGGACACACCATTGTAATTTCTTCTTTTTTTTTAGATATGCTGAGAAATGATCTTTCTCTCAAGAAAAACAATGTAGGATTACAGCAATAACTGCTTTTAGCTGCTGCACTTGTCCTTTGTAGCTGACTCGTGTGTGCTGAGAAGCTTTCTCACTTCAGTTTTTCCTTTTACATCATGTAGAGGTCGTTTGGGATCTTGGTTTTACTGTTTCCAGTGAAGCCAGTGCTAAAATTCATACTGGTCAAAGGGAAGGTTAGAGGCAACCAACTAAACCAAGTGCTGTGTGAGTATAAAATGATGCCAGAACACCTTGGTTTTCATGTGTGACAAAATGGCACTGATCTTTTTACTGATATTTCTGAGGGATTCTTGTCATGATGGTCTTAAGATAATAGCATCTTGAGAACACTTTGCTTGATGTTGGAAACTTGTCCTACCCGACCTGTTAATGAACAAACTGTTCTATCTGTGCTGCAAAAATGAGAATATCTGCAGCTTAATGGTGTCCTGTAGTGGTTTATACAGGTACATTGGCCTGTCAAGTGTGTATACACTTGTATATGTACGGTGTGCACAGTACCTTTGTGCAGTGTATAAAGGTATTTTACAATTACACTGCCCAGCAAGGCAGGATTACCTGTGGAAATGATCTCTAGCTGCTGCTTGTCAGGTGGTGTCACAAAGGTTGCTGAGATTTTTTTGGTCTAGTGATTTTCACTTCTCACCTGAAGACCATTGAGTTCAGATTTGTGTAGTGTGTGTGTGTGTGTGTGTGTGAGAAATAAATGCTGGTATTGTGGTACACATTTTCAGCCTCCTGAATGCAAAAAGAGAGAAAGAGTTAACCTGTTGTGTTAAAAAAAACAACCCCAGGGTTAAATTCCCTTCATCATTCACTTTAAACTGTGTGGTCATTAATCCTTCATTTCCAGCTTGACATCTTGCAGATTCCAAATAAATTGGCTGTTTTGGTGGAAAGCATCACTTCAAAACCTCATTATAAAATAGAAAATAAAGTTGGACATGTACATGTTCCATCAGTTAACAGGCCAGTCTCACAGAGGTTGGTGAACTTCTGTGGTGTGAATGTGGACAGAAAGCAGAAGGTGTAAGAGCCAAAGAGAATTGAGGGAGAGAATCCTGTGATGGACTACTATTTATTTGCACTCCCTGAGAGGGTGCCTTACCTAGTATTAATTAGAACAATTCTATTAAGATAATAATGACATAGCTAATTGCCCATAAATATTTTGAGATCTCTAAAGAAAAAAATGTCTGAATCTGGGCAAAGAAAAATTTAATTTGGCCAACAGAAACTCATATTCTGTCAAAAAGCAAACCCCATGAGGATAATGCAAGAAGCCTGGTTGGGTGCTGTTGCCTTCCTGATGTTGGGGTTGGAATCCTAAAATCCTGCCAGTGGAGCTCTGCTCACAGAATTGAACACATGTTCTCCTCCACTTGGTCATCAAAGTCTGTGCTTTGCAATTCCTGCCTTTCCTGAATTGTTCTCTTTTTGTTTTTCTTTTAATTTCTTATTTTGCATCTGAAACTTCAAATAAAAATGAACAAGTCTTTATTTCCTAGTGACTAGAGATTGCTTCTCTTCTCCCAGGGCTTGCTCAGGGTCAGTAGCAACTTCTGCGAGAATGATTTATTGACTTCTCTCCTCTGACCAGAATTAAAACTGTCACCAAAGGGCCTGTAGTCCCTAGACACCAGCTTGGCCTTCTCAGTCAATCTGCCAGAAAGATGATTTTAGTTACATAGCAATTAAAAGACTTATTTCATGGTGAGTAACTAAAGGGAAGCGGAGGGCAGAGAGAGAAAGGTTAACGCACTGAGGCAGAAATGGTGCAGAGCACTAATCCTGTGCTTATGGAGAAGCCTCTCCTCTTTCCATCAGCTCTCCCTGCTGTTCATTCTCCACTTTTATTTTGTATATTCCTTTTGATTTATTGAACCATCTTTGGGAACCTTGGAGGTTTTATGAAAAAGGTTAAAACGATTGGGCTAAAAATGCTGCAAGTTGACTTCATAGCATCTTAAAACCAGCTCATGAGGGATCAAGGCCTATGTGATCATGAACAGTTTTACCATCCTTGGTTGTCTTCCATCTATTTCCCCTTCCAGCTGTGGACCTGTGGGCCAGGTTAATCCCAGTTTCACAAGAAAGATAAAGGCCTTCACAGTGCAGAAGAGGGGATGTCCTTTGCTCTGCTGAGAGAACAGCATCACAGGTATAACCTCCAGGAATAGGTTGCCCAGGGAGGGGGTTGAGTCCCCATCCCTGGATAAGTTTAAAGGTCATTTGGATGTGGTTTTGAGGGACATGGTTTAGGGGTCAACTTTGTAAAATAGGGCTGATGGTTGGACTGGATGATCCCAAGAGGCTTTTCCAACCTGAATGATTCTATGATTCCACTACACACTAGAGACTCTGTTACAGAAATTACAACTTAAAGGAAACTTTAAGCTCAGGTTTCCACCCCATTGGAAACCAACTGGCACAGACATCCATAGGAAACATGACTTCATCCCTTCTTTTTGTCATGGTCCGACTCAGCAATCAGCTGGCTACTGAACAGCCCTGGAAAGGAGCTGTTCCCTGTGGGAACGAGCACAGTGTTGCTGTGGATATCAAAGGCATGTCATTAATACTCTTCTTGTCCTTGGAACCAGGCTCATGCAGAATCAAAGCAGTTGGATCCTCTTTGTTTTGCCTTTATGGTGGTTTTGGAGAATTAACATCTTCTCGTGCTGTAATCTGCTGTGCTGTGTTGTACCAGGGAGGAAAAGATGGGGTTTTGGATGGCTGGCTGAAATTATGAGCTGTTCTTACTGCTTATTGGTTTGGTGTCTTGTCACCTGGTGACTGGTGTGCTGCCTGATCCAGGTCTTAAGTCTAGCAGCACTTGGTGACTTAACTAGGTGGGGCCAGAATTTACCTTGTCTGGCTGCAGGGATGGATTGTATGAGGAAATTGTTCAGGAGATCTGAGTATATCCCTTTCTTATTGATAGGGCAACCTTTGACACCAAATTCAGTTAAATTGTTTTTCATTTGAAGACACAAAGTTCTGTCAGTTGTATGTTGGAACAGCTCTGTAAAGTCAGGTTTTGGGAAAGGAAACAAAGATGAAATGGCACTTTGGCATGATTTGGTCTGAAAATAAAACCAAATTGTTTAAACAAAACAAAAACCAAACAACACAAAACCCACCAAAGAAATCCCAAACTCCACACCAAACTGTTGGGGAAGAATAGAATAATTTAGAACACTTTTCAGAATTTTTATTCAAATTGCTTCTGGTGGAGGGCACAAAGAAATGCTTAAAATGTTTAAAAATAGCTAAAGTAGCACATAAACCAACAGTGGTACTTTTAGGGTGATTTATAAATGCTGTCATGGATCATGGTGCAGCTGAGATGTGTGATGTAGATGATGCTGCCAGAGATGCTCTCACTTTTCCCAGCCCCTCCTGCTTTCCTCTCTGGACTGAGGGCACGTGGCCACGTTTCAGGTATGTTCATGAGGATTATACATGTCCCTAAAAAGTCAGCAATTCTGCTTTTCCAGGCTTGGACTCCAAAGCTGGTGGCTGACACTGCCAGAGATGGGGTACAACTGGTGTCACCAAAGCAGCCTGTGGGATGATGCAGACAGAGATCCTTATTCCAATTCACATGTAGCTTGATTTGCTGTGGAGGTAAGGAATATAATTGGTCCAAAATTAAGCAGGTTTTGTGGCTTATTAATGCTTATTTGTTTTCACACAAGGTAAACATGGCCCCTCAAATAGGGATCCCCTTTAGGTCTTAATGTAGAATTCACTAACAAAAAATGCAGGGCTGGGTGTGGAATTAAGAGGAAATTAAGAGATCAATTCTTATCAAACCAGGCATAAAACCAAAACCAGCAGAGCTCTACTTTTGAACCTCTCAGAAGTACTGTTTCCTTCCTTAACACTTTTCTAGCTTCTTTAGAGACAAATCTACTCAGCTCAGGGTTTCTCTGTCACTGCTGCTTCACCCTTGGGTAAGATGCAAGGCAAAATCTCTCAAAGGGACCATTCAACAATCTACTAAACTTAGCTGTACAATAGAGTGTCTTTTAAAATAAAAACCTTTCCAATTAATCCAGGAAGTGGGTGATGATCATCTTAAATGATCTCTTAATGAAATAGATTTCCTATTATACATTGAAGATTTCATCCAGGCTCATTGGATTTTAATAAGGTTTTGACTTCTTTGGACAGTGGATGTGAACTTAGTGAATTTGCTGCTTTTATGAAACTTGTGGCTGTCAGAATTAATAGATTGCAGGAGAGTGCAAGGTCTTTAATTTGTTACAACTTTTATTCTGAACCGATGTGTGTCGGTGATAATCCTCCAATGGAAAGGAGTGTTGGCAGCAAATGATAAGAAATGTCATGGAAAGGGCAGGAGTGGGGAAGGGATTTGAACATCCTGGCATCACCCTACGTCCTCTCTTTGATAAGCTGTAATGACAGTGGCTGTCAAAGCTGTCAGGGTACTGAAGGGCTCTTCTTCAGCCATATCTCCATTATCGACAGGCAAGGAGAAGTGTCTGCAAGTGCCCGGACATGTGGGGCTGGGGGGGTAGGGTTTGATCCCTTTTCTTCTGGATCAGAAGCAAAGATGAAATGTGAAGTGATATTCAGATTCTCATTTGTAATTTCTGTATTTCCAGCAAGCCTTTGGTGCCTGGTGTGTGGTCATCTCTGCTGTAATATTAGGGAGCTCGTGTAATTATAGATAAGTTAATGGATATCTGGTTGTATGAGTCATGTGTATGTGTGTCTGTTAACAGTCTACACCTATGACACATGTATGAATCCAGAGGGATTTTAGCTAAGTGTATGGCTTTCTGGGAAAGGGATGCAAAGAGCCTTTGCTTTCCCTGCCTTTCCAGCACTGCTGCAGTGGAATGATTCCTATTCAGATATTACTCGTTTGCTGACGTCATCTGAGAGTGGGCAAGTTTCAGTGTGGAACAAGCTCAGTGCCACCTCTTTGTCTCAGCTTGTTCATTAATTGAGATACTGAAATATAAGCAAATGCTCATAATGTGTTTGGGGTGAGACTTTGGGGTAAATGGAGATAAACAAGGGGTGGAATTGTCAAAACCTTCACTTTCTTGACTGGGTGGATTTGCTGGTTCCCCACCACATCCACACCCTGCCTTTTAGTGGGTCGGTGTCCTTTGCTCCTTTGTTTTGAGGATAACACTAAAGTGTTCTCTGCTGACATAACTCCAGTGAAATGAGAGAATTTGCAGGAACTGTTGGTTTGTTTTTTTTCTTTTTCCAGTAATGTGGGTGAAATGATCGTGTTAATCTTGAACTTAATCTTGTAGTCACTACATGAGTTTAACTTCCAATTGTGCCAACATGAGTTTTGCCAGAGTAAACAAAATGAGTCTGAGAAGCACATAAACAGCGTATGAGGAGAGATTTGTGGAACGTGAGATGAAACCACTTGGCCTGTGGGGAGAAATATTACTTTAATTTAAAAAATAGCTACAAGGAAAGGAGCAAATGGAACACGGCTATTTTATTTTCCCATTCTGGTGACACCACTGGTGTACAGTTGTGTGGTGGTTTTGTTTTTGTTGGGGGTTTTTTGTGGTGTTTTTTGTTAATGTTTCACCAGAAATAGGTCTGATCTGATAGCCTGTAAGCAGAGTGGAGAACCTGAGAAGGTACACAGATATAAAACAGTTTATGTACAATGAGGCAGCATCAGTATTCAGGTTCATTGGTACCAAACCCTCTGAAACATTCTGCTTGCTGGCTGATTAGTCATTTAATTGTCAGCACCTTCTGTGAATGGTTTAGTTTGGTTTGGGTTTTTTCAGTGACTGCTGTGCCCTTTTCATTGTATCCTGGAGCCCTACCCATAAAACTGCTGCGAAGGAAACATAGAAGCTGAAGTGTAACAGTGAGACTGCAGGTTTGGGTTGCAAAAGTAGCATTTTTAGCTCTCAAATTACCAAATAGTTCTAGGAAAATGGGAAATTTTGACTCCTATCCTTTGGAAAGATCCCCCCTAAATCTCTATCAATTCTACCACATGGTAGTTCCTGAAATGACATTCCAGAGTGTACTTTTTCAATGGGAGTTTTTCTGTCTTCCTCTCCGTACAACTCTTATTCCTGCACCAAAGAATGGCCTCAACTCTTGTAAGCCAGAGGAAATACAAATGCAGAAAATCACAGTGAGGCCATTAGTGCAGGAGAGTGATTAAACAGTTATTTAACATACCATTGTTTATTAATTTCTTAAAATTAGAAACAGGATTTCACTCTGTGATGATTTCCATGAGCATTTCTTGATCTTCCTGGACTGCCCTTGGTCAGCTGCCCTCCAGAGTAGAATCACTCAGGCTGTGGAGTGCTGAGGACTGACTTCACATTGAAGTTACTTGAAGTGTCCAGGGAATGGAGACAGTTGCTGCTCCTCTCCTTTTTGGGAAGGTAAGACGGGCCTGGCAAAGTGAGGGTTCCCCCTGCTGGTTGTGTAGCCTGGCCAGACATCTTCTGCCTGCTGGGACACAACCAGCTGCTCCACAGCCACGTCTGTGCTCCTGCTGCTGCTTTGCAATACAGCTCACCATGAAAAACCTGGATAAGTGTTTAGGGCCCTCTCAGACCTTCTTGGGTTGAGGTGATCTGTGTATGTAGAGATGAGCCATCTGTTAAGCATGCAAAGGGTTTGGTTTCTTGTGAACCATTAGGAGCTGGAGATTCATGGAAGGATATGGTTGAAACTTCTCTGCCTAGTTCAGAATGGTTCTGCATCCCAAATCTGCAGCCCAGAGGCTTGGCTGGAGGGCATTTTACTCTTCATTACATGCAGCTGTACATGTCTTGTGAAACCAAATAGGACAAATGTTTCTTGGCACTGCAGAGACTGGTGGAACAGCAGGTTTTTGAGTGGTGGGTCCTGGCCTTGCTGGTGCTGTTGACAGAGGTGACACAGGTAAATAAGGAGTTAGGTGCCTCTTGTCCTGCCCACAGTGCTGTAGAAAGAGCCTTTACTAGCAAAGATCCAAACCAATGCTGACAAGTAGATAATTTCAGGGGGGGTAACTAAAGTAGGTTTAGCAATAAACAGCTATTTAAACTGCAAGTATCAGATGGAAAAGGTGTTTGGTGAACTAAGGATATGAGTTGAAGGGGTCACCTGTCATTTGGAGTTCTACAGATGACATGATTTTTATTTACATGCAACTTAACATTGAATCCTTCTGTTTTTAGAGTGCATTCAAAGAGATTGGTTTGGTTCTAAGCTGGTTTGTGCTGGAGGGGACAGTGGATACCTCATTGATTACAAGTTTTGCAGGCACTAACACGTGACACAGCTCTTGAGAGATGATAGCAAAAGTGGAAGCTTAAGAATGCCAGGTGAGCAGCTTTTAACCATGAACTTGAGTGTCCCTTGCTGTCAGAAACCTTCAGTTGGTATTTCTTCTGTGGTGTGAAACAACTGTGCTGACCTCTGAAGTCTTGACCTTTAGACCTGTGAAGTCAGTGACCCAGCTCTTGGGGGCACCAGTGGTGTAGGATGGGTGCCTGAACTGGGACTTCCCTGCCTTGGTGGGCATGTCATCATGTCAGCCTCTGCTGCAGGGCAAAATGTGGGTGAGCATCCTCAGCCTAGTCCTTAGTTGCTGAATAAAAGAAGAAGAACTGTCTTTCTGGTTTATGTTCAGCTTGTGGAATTCAGTATTGTATGCTTGTAGTTTGGAAAAGCAAAACTTACTTTAAATAACGGAAAACATCTCTCTGAATCCATCATTTAGGTTTTATTTAACAAACACTTCCTTAGCCCTCCACCCTTTTCCTTATTTTGTTATCAAGGATGATACCAGAAGAAGTGGTAAGTTATTGAGTAGATGGACTGGGGCAGGTTAATAAATTAAAATGCATGTGTTGGAGGGAAAAAAAGTGACACCAACAGTTTCTCCCTTAGTGAAATAACACGTTAGGGGTTTTTTTTAAGGCTGAATCTGTCTCCAGTGGTGTCTGTATCTCCAGCTGTGCTGGAGAGAGATGAGTGGCTGCTTCTGTTCATGAGCTCATGGCAGCCTAATGTGGCTTGTGTTCCAGTGCTGGTTGTGATGTTTGATAGGGCATACTGGGGGTACATGGGCAAGCCCCGGCACTCAGAGTGAGTGTCCTTCATCCTCAGCTAATGCGGCCGTAGCAGGGGAGCATTTGCAGCCTCTTTTGCAGTTTATGACATAATTTGTTGAGGAAACAAGGTTTTCTTGCTCCGGGTCTGATAGCCAGGCCAGATAAAGGAGAGTGATAACAGCTCATTGTTTCCTGGGCTCCGAGTGACATTTCTCTATTGTCCTAAAGCCTCAGTGGAGTGAACTTAACACAGCGGGCTTTGTTGAAACAAAAGCACTTGTGCCCCACGTCACCCAGTGGAAATGCTAATTGGATAGCTCTGGAAGTGTCTGAGCAGGAGCCAACGGGCTCAGTCCGGGATCTGGGCACCAGCTCTTTTCCACCCTTGGCTCCCGGGTCCCGCCGAGCAGCCGGTTTCACGGGAACATCAATTTTTGTGCCTTGTCATTTCGCCAATTGCATCACGCAGGCGGATTTGAGATGCCTTAAGAGTAACCATAGTAACTGCGGGTCACTGAAATAAGCTGAAAGAAAAGGAATTCCCTCCCTCGTAAAAACCTTCCGTGCAAACAGCCTGCAAAGGTACAGTGAGATCGGGCTGCTCCTCTGCTGCAGCCCAGCCCTGCTCCCCTGGCCTCTGGGGAGGTGCTGGGGACTTGCACTGCTTGAGCTGCCTCTCCAGGAGCTTCCACAGGAGGAGGGAGCCGTGACTGTGCTGCTGGCACAAGGATGAGTTGGTGTCTTGTCTGCTCAGGCAAGCACTGGGCAGGCACACTGAGGGTTTGCCCTCTCCTTCCCTGCTGGAAGATGTCACCTTTGTTGGCCAACACGTAACTACTGGGGCTGGCATTAGCTGAGCTACAGCAAAGCCTCTGGGTTTTGCTTTCACAGGGGTTCTGTAGTCAGTTTAGGATGGATTATACAGCTAATCTTAAATGTTCTGCATCAGAATGTTAATGTAATTGGGTAGGCCCGATTCCAAGTGCAAGGAAATATCCACTTGGCTGTTGTTTAATATCACAAGAGCACAAGGAATAAGTCAGTTTTGAGCTGGGGCTTTTGTTGTGACGATGAGAAAAACCTGAATTTGCCTTTCACTCTGAACCTAAACTTACCCTTACCTCCAGCTCTCACGTTTTGCCTGTTCTTTTGTTTACTACACTGAAAATCAGGGCGCTGTATTGTTATGGAAGCCATGAGTGTTATATTGGGAAGATTCATCCATCTGTTCACTTATTGATTCATTGAACAATTCTCCCAGATTCATGCTTACATTGATTTCAGTGAAACATGGTGCTGCTGATTCTAAATGTCAGTGATTCTTCTATTTTCTTCTGTAGGGATCTCTTAATCTTTGCTCGGAATTCAGAATGCAGCAGTATAAATGTGTTTCATTTAGATTAGTAATTTAATTTAGATTAATAATTTGATTATTATAAGCCAGGTAAAATTAAAGTAAAGATTTGCTCCTGACTCCTCAGTTGAATGTGCTGCTGAAGTGGCTGGGCACTGACTGGAGATTTTGGTGTCTGCTGCTTGTTAAGAAAACTATTTTATCTGCAAAAATAATACAATTGTTCTTCTTTGGCATATCAGTGAAAAGGAAAAACTAGGCTACGGTTTGAGACTATTTATAGATTTAACAGCAAAGAATATCTTCCAACATCTTTCACTGAAAGTTAGTATTTAAAATCTTGCAGATTTTTCTATGTTTAATTAGACTTCCAAAAACCAATTTGCTAATAAGGAGTGATTAAGAATCAGATTTAAGTACTGACTATTAGCAGCTCATTATTTCACCTTATAATATTCACATTTTCTGTTCTTTGGAGGCATTTGGCCATTTTTTAAGGGACTCATGACTAAAGCTTGACAGGGTACCCGCACTGAAACAGACCTCATCCTTGTTGGGCCAACCTGGAGACAAGTTGGATGCTGACCACGTTGTTTACTAGTCTCTTGAATTTGTTCAGCACCAAAACAGGGTGTGTTTTTGATTTTGCATCATTCCCAAAATTCTTCTAGGGAATGATTCTCTAAACCCTCTCCATCATCTCATGGCTGTTTTTCCTGTAGATGAGCAATCTCCACCAAGTCCCCCTTCTCCAGAGGGCTGTCACCAGCCCATAGTGCCTTCTGGCAGCAGCAGGATTTCTGCTGGCTCCCTGCCTTCAGTCCAGCTAGGAGATCAATAGTCAGTGAGGCAGTGTGCTGAACAGGCAGCTTTGGGAGTCATCCCAGGAAGAAGGGTGTAAAGCTCCCTGACCTTGCACAGAAAGAGAAGGAAGTGAAGGTGACATTTCTACCTCTTGGCGAGGAAGTGGGAATAAAAAGGAAAGATAATATATCTTTGGGACATCTTTCTCAACAGTTACAGGAGCTGTGGATTTAGGTCTCATTTTTTCTGTGTTAAATAGCATTGTCATCTCTCTAGCTCTGTGGAGGTGATGTTTCCTCTCTCCTTGCCATTTCCAAAGCTAGCTCAGTTTGTCCTTATTGTTTCATGTATTAGATTTTTTCATCAGACTGTATTTTTTGTCTGTAGCCTACTTGAACTTCTGTAGTTTGAAATTCTCAGTTGTGAAATATTACCAGCTGTATCTATTGAAATCAAACCTTTGCACTCTATCCTCTGTTTTATAACAAGACAGGGATGAAATAATTAATCTTTTTATCTTTTTTAGTAGGGTACTTAAGCATGATTATTCAGTGCTGTGTCCTTCCCTCCCCCCCTTGCCCGATTACCATCAATGTTACCTAAAACCTCTCAGACTCAGTGGTCTGAATTAATCTAGGGGGAAAAAAATGAAGTAAAATACCAGGATCTGAGCTTGGGTGCAGCTTCTCTGCAATCTACAAATCCTGATCCCCAGCCACGGGTCTCGACAGATCATGTTTGACTGACGTCAGTGGTTTTTGGAGAGGTCAGAGAAGCAAAGTGTTGTCTGGCAGAGGTTGCATTAGTGAAGATTTGAGGGGTTAGGAAGAGATTTCATTGTTTGGAGAAGCAGAGAGAAAGCAGCATTGCCTCTGCTGTATTTCATAGGAGGGTATCTCAGGATCCTGATGGTTTGAGGTGATCCTCGACTATTTAATACATTTAGAGGCTTTTGAATCCATCTCCAGTCTCTTCCTTCTGAAATGTGGTCTATGTCTAATTAATAACTGCAACCAAGGACTACTTCTCTGGGCTACTGGAGCCTGGCCAGTTGTGGAGCCAAAACCTTAGATGAAGAAGAAAATATTTCTACAATGGATAGCAATATAGATATACCCTGCACGTTTTCAGAACGAAACCCCCCGTTTACACTTCCAGTCACTGATTTTTTTTAATTTGGTTTTTAAAGCCAGTGATTTACAACCCTATTAACACTTGGCAATCCAGGGTCTGGAGAATAATATCAAGCCATCTGCTTGTGCCCCTCTAGGGCTGCTTGTAGCTGTGGTGCTGCGTTGCAAAATACATCACTGCAGCTCACATGCTGGAAATCTTGTTGCATATTCCGGATCCTTTGGTTTGTTGTTGAGGTTTTTTTGAGGTTATTTTTGTGGGTTTTGGATGGTTTGTTTGTTGGGTTGTTTTGTTTTTTTTCTTTAGTCTTTTTGCCTGCAGGGTGGTGGCAGATGTGCAGGATATGTGTGTTTTTCATGTGATTGGCTATGCTGTAAATAGTTGAAATTATAATCCGTGATATTTTTGTCTTTTCTTGGTATATAGCCTGAGAAAATGGGGAAGGGGCCTTCGAGGAAAGGCTGGAATACCCTAGCAACAAGATAAAATCTTTTTGTAGAGAAGAGAAATGCTAATTGCCATGAATAGCTTTTGAGCTAATTGTCTTGCTAATTCTTCTCTTGGTAACATATTCCTCTCTTATTGGCATCGTTGTTGGATTCTACACAAACTAATTGGGGGCTTAACTGTCTTTAGGTTTAACTCTATACTACAGATACTAGATACAATTCTCCACAGTGAATTTATGTTCAGATCAGCCACTTTATTTTTTTTTAACCCCTCTCTTCTCTTGACAACTCTGTGTTGCTGTTCTTGAGAGGGTGGCTTTAGAAAAGAGGCTAAAGACAGATTGCAGTGAACGTTGGTCACATGCAGGGCTTGCAAATCAAGGTTTTGCTCTTGCCACACTTCCACAAACACTAGAGATGCATTCTCTTTGGGATTAAGCTTTCCCTATTGTCAAAAACCTGGGAAAAGTGGTATTGCTGCAGCTTCTAACTGGAGATCCCATTGCTGGGGACTTGTGTTGTGCACTGTGCCTGTCCTCACTCTGTTTGGCTGCCATCTGTAGAGAGGAGGCTGAAGGGGAATAACACTTAGGAGGTGACTGGGGTCAGCAATGCTGTAGGTATTAAAAGAGAAATAGGCAGATGATAGAAACCCCTGTGTTCTCCTCATTAATGTGCTATACCATGTAATCTGTCTGCTTTTAATTACTCATTATGTCAGAAAGGTTTACAGTAACAGACAAAAAGACAGCAGCTTGGAGCAGTGATTGTGAAGCCGTTTGGAACTGCAGGAGTGTGCAGGAATTTGCTCTTTGTTTTGCTTCCTTGTGTTTCTCCACTTAATGAAGATTTGGTCTGTATTGTCCCAAATGTATCTGGTGTTACTGTCATAATTCATTCATAACCAACTGTATAAATGAATATCTGGCAAGGAGAATATCCCTTGAAGGATTGCAGATGAGAGCAGGAAATTTCTTTTGGGATCATTCTTGTTCTGCCTTACGTATGCCCAAATTGACTTTAAGAAAGAAAATTCTATTGAAGTGGAGAGAGAATTGCAGTGGCAATGCCTGGATCTATTCAAGGTTGAACAGTGGGGGATTTTTGAAAGTGCATTTCAGTTTTAGGGGTAGTTTCTAATGCATACAGCACATACTAGTTCTACAACTGGAATGCACTTTGGCTGGTCTGTCAGTTGTACTTACAGGCTGAGAAACTCATCACATTTGTGTGGTTTGGTTTTTTTTGTGGCAGGAAGGTTTGAATTCAAGCAGCTTCTGTTCTGAATGCAGATGCTGTATCCATGTCAGAGACACGATGTGTTTGGAAGGGTTATACTGGCAGTTTCACTTCAATTCTGTAATGAATAAACCCTGGGCAATCCTGAGGTTACCCTGGGTTTAAACAAAATCTTCAGGCTAAAAAGTTCAGTTTGGGATGCTGAACTGGGTGGGTCTTGTGCTCAGTCAGAAAACAAGTTGGAAGAAGTGGCTTTTGTAGAATCCAGCTCCCTTTGGATATTCAGGTATTGGATAGGAAAATAAGGAAAATGCTGATTAGAAGCCAGGGGGAGCCTTGGAACAGCCCCTCGGGAGGCTTTGCAGCAAGGACAGCCAGCCCAGCTTTGGAAACTGGCTGGAGAAACCAGGCAGGATTTTGGGTGCCTGTGTGGACTGGATGCTGGTGGGGTAGCCCCAGCCCTGCGTGGGAGTGGAAAGGAGGGAAGCTTTTGGATGCAGCTCAGTCACCCCCAGCATCTGCGCCCTCGCTCCAGCACTCGCGTCAGCGCTGCCCGTAATCCTCTGTTAGTGCTGGAGCAAACCATTCCCCCCAGCAACAGCCACTGATGTCACCACTGCAAGATTATGACCTCTTAGGAGATCTGGCAGGAGAGAAAAGACTGGATTAAGAGGGCAGGTAGATGAGGAGAGAGGAAGTTCTTGAATAAAGCCTAAAGCCTCAGTTTTATTGGCTCTTCCACCGAGGCGTTGACACCAAACTTGGACAAGAAGCTCTTGAAAAATTGGATTTTATTTATTTTGGGAACTCTGGTCATGGACTCTCTCTCTCTCTCTCTGTATGTGTATATATATATATGTGTATATATATATATATATATATATATATATATACACACACACAAACACACACTGATCTTGCTTCTCACCAAACAAGTTAATCTCTCTGGGATTTCTTCTGTATTAGAACAAATTTTCTTCCCTGGGATCATGGGGTCCTTGCTTTGTTTATTCAGTGTAAATATTCAGTAAACAAACACTCTGAAGGCCAGGTGGTGAGGACTGTGTAGGATTTGTGAGGAATATGTAAGAGTCAAAGCAGCTCACCTTGGGGTGGCTGAAGGAGTGAGCCACAAGATTCCTTTCATAGAAATTGTGTGTTCCAAGCGAGCTAAACAGCAGAACAGCTACACTGAGGCTGGTTATAAGGGGCTTAATTTTCTTACACTGATTTCAAAAACCATATCTTAACCTGGTGTGAATATGAACATCTGGATAGGAAATAAGGGTGAATTTGTAACCTTCAGTAGGAGATTTGATTCAAAATTTATGGGGCGGGTTGGGGTATGAGGAAATGGAATAACAAACTTTAATAGAAATTGAAGTTTTGTGGACTTCATTTTATACCCTCAGTCATTTGGCTTAGTAAGTTTAGTTTTAGAATTAATGTGTGTCACTCATTGAGGCTCTTCAGAAAATTAAGAGAAGATCAAGGAGAGGGGAAATAAAAAGGGAGGATGAGGAAAAGAAGGAGGGATGGGTTGGTATTCTCCAGACTTCAGAATTACCTCCCACACTCTCGGCTGACAAAATAAAATAAAAAGGAAAACACATCAAAGCTTTGAACATTTTTTTTTTTTCAATATGGGATGTGAGATTCCAAAGACTGGTCCCAGGTTTGGGAGGGATTTTAGATAAGTACTGCTCTGCTCTTGCAGCTGAAATGCAGAAGCACATCTAGTTTACTGCACTCTTGTTTCCCATCTCTGTTCTTTTGGCTTTCTGCATGTCCCTCGTTGTGATGTTGTGCTGCTGGACTTCTGCTAAAAGGATTTGTACTGCCTGGATTTGCCTCATGGTTTGGCTTCTGTTACTGGTTTTTATTATTTTACTATTTATTTTTTTCCCATGTATTAGCATGGAGCTAGTTTGGGATTTCCATCCACTATGTAAACAGTTGAGCTGGACCATGAGACTGTCACTGCCCTTCCAGAGATGTCAGAGCCTGCTCCTTAAGCTCAGATTAGTCACCCCTGTGCTAACTCCACTCACAGAGCTCTCTGTGGAAGTGGCCAACCAGCAATGGCTGTGTAGGGTCATCACTTGGATAGATATGCTACTTAAATGACTAAATCAACCTCTTAATCAGTTTAACTATGAGATTTTTTTACCTCTGTTTCTTCCTTTTTCATTTTTTCCCTGGTGTTGTAGTTTCTTGCTGGCTGCTTTCCAGTTATTAGTGTTTTCAGCAATGTTTCTTAGACTTTGTTCTTGGTTTTTAATGTTTTTCTTTGCTTTACAAATCTGTGTTAGGCTGTCGATCTGCACTGGACTGGGTGCTTGTAGACAATAGATGAGGCAAATCCCTGTTCAGCAACAGCTCTTAGCAGAAATACAAAATTTATTCCCTTGCACGTGGGGAAAAAAAAAAAGATTCCTTGTGTTTGATTCGGTCAAGCCTGACAAAGCAAAACAGATCAGAGCCTAGATTGGGAATGTCAAATCGGAGGAAACAAAAATAATGAGAAAACCCACTGAATAGTCAATAAGGTGGTAAAAATTCCAGGATGCAGACAAGGAGGGTGAACTTTGTGAAATGTTTTGGCTGTTCCAAGGTGTTGTCTCGGGTCTCAGGTTAGCAAGAGGCCACCATTGCATGCCATGTGGACTGGGGGCATTTAAGAGGCTCCTGTCTCTCTGGAGGTCTCATTGCAGCAGCTCTGGCTGCTTTGTGTTACCTGCATGGAACTCACCTGCTCTAATGGTGACCGCCTTGGAAACTGTGCCAGTGCAGCAGGAGGGAAACATGGAATTTACAGCTGCCAGGAGCAAAGCGGAATCCAAACGAACATCAGGCAGAGTGGAGGGGACAGGTACACCCTGCTATGTTGCATCCTGCCTGCACAGCCCTTCAAACCACTCTGATAGACGTGGCTTTGCCTGTTCCTCCGACAGGACTGTAGGGGCAGCAGTGGGAATCCCAGCCTTGCTCCTGTCCTGGGAGCTCCAGCTCTTCGCCGCCTTCACCTACTTTCTGGGTCTTTATTTCCTCCAACCCGCTAAACGACTCTGAAATAAAACTGTTTGGACTTGTCCAAGCTGTGAGCATTGAACAGGTTAAAACGGGAACCAAGCTAAAAGCTCTGTTTCCTTTGCCTGAAAATCCACTGATGCGGGATGAAATGAAAGGCTATAAATAGCTCGTGTCCCTTCAGCGCGTCGTGCGAGGATTAGGAGAAGACAGAATGGATTGCTGTGTGGCGTCAACAAGAGTCAAGGATTATGCCCACTGTGCACATTGTATTGTTCATTTCTCATGGGCCCTTGCAGGGGAATTAAATCCCTTCTGATGCTCAAGGTGCAGGTTGTGGAGTCGGCTTTGAGCAGGACACGTGCGTTGCAAAGTGATTGGACACAGCGGCGCTTGGCTTCCCGTGGGTCTGCAGCAGCCAGCCCGGGATGCCTGCTCCTACAGGCACACAGGATCGTGGCAGCAGGGGCTGGGGCTTTCCAGACAGAGCTGGAGCTGCAGGCCATGGACTTAGTTCATAGTCACTGACCGTGTTTTGAGGAGGAGTTGTGTGTTTGCTCCCCATGTGGCAGCTCCTTCGCTCCATTCCCCTCTTGTGCCAATCCCACGAGTGCTGAGCTGTAGGGATGAGCGTTGGGTGAGGGAAAGCACAGAGTTAACTGCAGACACACCCTTGGGATACCTGTGAGGCTCTTGGAGAAAAGATGCTGCTCTTCCCTTAGCAGAGCATTCAAGGTTGCCATGACCTTAGCAACGTGCAAAGTTACTGCATCTCTTCTTTCTTCTACACCTACCTTTTCCACCCTTGCTTTCCAGGTGTTTGTTTGGAGGAGGAATCCTAGAGTCCATTTCCTCGTTATTTCCAAAATAATAGAATTGTTGAGCAACAATATTTGTCCCAAAGGGAAGCAGATAAATAAACAGCCAGATCCTTTCTGGAGCAGTTCATGCAAGTCCTGCAGCTGCTGTCCCGTGAGGTGCAGAACCTCGCTGGCTTGCAGCTCCTGGAGGGAGGTTCAAATGAGGTTTGAGTGCAAAGCATCTTTCAGCGTGGGATCTGCAGCTGCCTATGTATTTAGCTCTGTGTAATTATAAGTCCTATTAATATCACTGCTTGATGTATGGTAATTTCAGTGGAGAGAAGGGCAGGAGAGGAGTAACTTTGGGCTGCCACCTGATTACTTTAGAACTAATAGCTGATGGTTTTGCCCTGAATGTCTGAATAAGAAAATGGTGGTAGTTGTTGCTAGCTGATAACAAGGTTTTAATTACATGTTGTTTTTTCCCCTATCATAAATATATCTTGGGACTGCTAGGATTAAAATATCCCTGTGGCAACATTAATTCTTCCACTAAAATGTCTGCATTAAGGCAGCATGAAAACTTGTCCCAGTACTCTAATTACCCCTAACAACCTCCCCAAGAAGAAAAATGATTGTGGGTGTAGAATTTGCAGTAGTCATAGAAAGTGGACAAAAACTTTTTACATAGAATAAAGCAATGTTGCTGCTGAGTCTTGTGGATACATCTGGTATTACAGTGTAGATGTTTAAATTGCTACTTCTACCAGCTAAGAGCAGAAAAGATTGGTCAGTTTTTCTGACCTTGTAGTCTTGTTAACCCCATCTGCTGAGCTGATGGAAACTATTTCCATCGCCTGCTGTAGCACTGAGAACAGCAGCTTCAGTCCTCTGGGAATTCAGGAGGTAAAAGGACAAATCCCATCCTTTCCTATCTTTTTGAACCCAAAGAGATGTTTGCTTAACCATCAGACTGCAGAGCTACCCCTTTTGCAGAAAGGTGAATTTTAGTTTCATTTCTTTTCTGTTGAAACCATCAGCCCACTGTGGTGTTGGGGCTGCATTCAGTGGGACAGGGGATGTGACTGACTGAGAGAGGACTTGCTGACTGTGGATCTCAAGTTCACTTCCCTGATGGTTTGGGGTTTTTTTGGAACATTCATTGTATCTGTTTGGTTGTAATTGTGTTTTTTTTAAGCATACCCATTGTAGCTATTTGTGTGTATTGATAGTTGCTTTTAAAACATTAAAATAAAGTGAAAATAGGAAAAATGGGATGTAGAATTAAGGTGGTGTATCTTAGAAGAGATGGAAAAGATATTTAACTCTGTGTGAATAAGCAAGGAGAAAAGTTAGGGGTTTTTGCTACTTTATTTGTTCACATATAATGTCATCAAAGACCATTAAATCATAAAGCTTTCATCTGGACTCCCAAGTTGCTATGAAGAAGTTGGGAAGGCTGCTGGAAGCAGTTACTTTACAGCCAGGCTGTTCCCTCTCCCATTGCCCTTGGAAATGGCAGCTTACTGGGGTCCTGCTGCCCTGCTCTCTCATCCAGCCTCTCCTTGCAATGCTGAGGAGCAGTCTGGCTGTCAGCTCCAGCACTGTGAGCAACCACCCACTTGACTTGTTGAGGTGCTGCTCAATGAAGCTCCAGTGATGGGGATTCAGCTCTCAATTGGTTCTGTCAAGGATGGCCACTATTAACCAACTCTGCTGCCAGCCACAGAAAAAAGCCTTTACTGGTCCAGCCTTGCCTGTGGTTTGTGCTTTGGCAGTTCTAGTGATTATGCCTCTGTGAATATTTTAGTTGTAATATATTCATTGATTATTTTTCCCCTTGGCTGAGATATAGTACTTTTTATTTCTGTACTCTGTGGCAAAAGAAAGTTTATTTCTCCTCCAAAAGTTATTGCAAATGTCCTAAGGGTGACACGAGATGTACAGCCTGCAACAGGAAAACAAAAACTATCTTGTCATGTGCAGACAGGAGGAAAGGTAAGAGGGCAGGAATGATTTATTCTGTTAGTTCTGGATTCTACTTGTTTCATCTTTCCCATATAGTGTAATGCTGTAAACCAGGAGTCCTCGTGGAGTAAAGTTGAAGTGCTTTAGCCAGAGGCATGTAAGAATATCAATTAAACATACACTTGAAAACATCCTCTGGGAGAATAAGATTTAGTAGCTGCCATTGCAGAATGTTAACCTCCTTTTGCCCTCCTTGCCCTTATCTCTTTTTTGGGGCTTTTTCTTCCAAGCTCCAGCTCCTCACTCCACTATATTAGAACTCTAATGATATTAGTATTAGAACAGCTGCTCTCCACAAAGACCCTTCAAGGACTTGCTGTTTGGGACCCAGTTCTGCATCAGACCAGAAATGAGCTTGTCCATGCTTGGGTTGGTGTAGACCATCCTGGTGACTTCAGGCTGAAACTCTTGAAGCTGGTTTACTAGCAGAAGATGGAGCAGCAGCTATGAGTGTGACCACTCCCCATGGGGTGGATGCCCAGCAGGGAGAGCTCTGTGGAGCCCAGAACTTGTTGTTCCTGGTACCATTCAGCATGTCCCTGATGTAAGGATGTGATCCTGAGCAGACAGATGGTGGTGCCTGCCGGGGGATTATCAGGTCCTCCCCTGTGGATGGAAAAAAACCTACATTCAGCACTTTCAGTGAAGAGAAAGGAACTAGTAGAGCCAAACTCCTGAAGAGACCAGCCAGCTGCTGCCTTGCCAGTTTCTGACCCTATCCTTGACGTAGCTCTTTGCGGAACAAATAGGGCAAAATGGCATCATTTCTCCCCGGGTGAAGCCTTAAAATATCTAGGATGTGGGCAAAGGAGTCGGAACCATTACTATTCCTAGACATCCAGCCATTCAGACGAGCAGATGGAAAAGCACAAACTGTTCTCAGAGAGAGTAGGAAATATGGACCGGTGCCTATAGCTCGATTTCAGTGCCAAAAAACCAGTGTGAAAGCAGCAGGAGTAGGGATCCCAGAGGACAAAGCCACCAAATAATGCTCACTGTCATATCTAATGGAGGAAAAGACCTAAAATACCCTGATTTACAATATAATGAAATGTCATCTGGAAAATTGCTTTCTGAAAAAACAACAAACCAAGAGGATGTTTTGATCTGGTGGCTGTAGAAATTTGACAGGTGCCCAGTTTGTAGAAACCATAATGGAGACAGTGCTGTGACCAGGAAGAGTGGATTTTACATCTTACATGTTTGAGAATTGAACATGAGAACAAAGAGAGCAGCAGTGTTGCTTGTGTGAAGTGTTTGTGACTGATGATGCAGCTGGAGGGGAAGGAAGGAGACTCTTGCAGAAGGCAGTGTGGTCATCATTCCAAACCACTGCTTCCTTACAACACTGACCACTGTCTTCATGAGGCTCTCTGGAGAGTCTGAAGTGCACCAAAGAGGTTTGAAGTTCTTGTTCCAGATGGATCATGCAGATCTAAATGAAACATGGTAATCAAGAACTTCAGTGTGTCAGCTCCTACTGTTCTGTGTGTTGCCTGAGCACAGCCAGTTACCAGGGCAAGGAGACCAGTGTGAGAACCAAATGGAAGGAGCTCACTAAGGTGGGAAATAGCTTCTACCTCAGGATTGTTTTCTAGACATGGTGTAATCTAAACCACTCTCTGCTTGCTCATACCACAATGGAGAACCTGAATCTATAGCTGGCAGGTCTTCCACATGAGGCAAGCTAGAAGACAAGGTAATGTTAGAAAGCAACCACGTTAGATTGTGTCATGTGAGATCATTGACAACTGTGGAACTATTTCCAGTAAAGCAGTGTAAAAAAAAAATAAATCCACCAACCATCTTTCTGAAAATTCTGAACAGAAAAATAACATCCTCTGCTCTGCCCTGGGTATTTGCTTTTAAAGGTGTTCCACTTTGCCTGTGTAGAGCTGCAGGTTGATAATTCTCTGTAACTAAAGCTTGACTCTAGGGTGGAAAAAAAAATAAATCAGCAGATTGTTTACCAGTGAGCCTGGGAGCAAACCAGTCAGGATATTTACATGTCAGCTTTTCATTTCCTTAGTGGTCATCCTCTAACTCCTTGGATCAATGGTTAAGGAGGAGAAAATAGTGTATGTGCTTCATTCTCAGGCTGCACAGGTGGGAGCCAAACCAGTGGATAGGATGTGCACTCACTGGTTTCCAGTGAATACATTGGGGGATTATTTTTCTTCCTCTTATTTACAAAAATCTCAGACCTTGAAAGACTGTATCTGTCACCCGTGGAAAACAGTGAGATTCAGCTGCCTAAACAACCTCATTCCTCTTGTGTGAAAAGAGTAAATATTTCCTGTTTAGCATAAGCATAATTATACTAACGATTGTAAGGCTCTGTTAGCCCCACTGTGGCAAGGAGGAGTCTGTATTTATTGGAAGAAAGGTATAAAATCAATATCATACCCTATTGCATTGTTTCAGCAACTACCACCTCAGTTCATAAGGTACTGGAACAATAGACTGTCACCAGAGAGTTAATGGATTGTTGACCTGCTATACAGTGACCTTCTACATTATTAAAAACAGAATGTTTCCTATATTTTGTTGGCTTTGCTGTTTGGGTGCAGAATGCAGGTGACCTTTTGGGGAAAAAAAAGCTTTTTTTCCATGTGTCCAGAAGCCATTTTTAGCAACAATATCATATATTCTTATGCTGTCTTGTGCTCCTTCAGACAGAGCATGTCTGCTTTATGGACAGTGTCTGGTCTGTTCTGTTAGCTTGATTTGTTGAGTTTTGGTGGCTTTTTTATTATTACTTTGTGGCTGGGTTTTTTTGTTTAGTTTTTTTTGTGGGGTTTGTTTTTTTTTTCTGCTTTATTTTGTGTGTGTGTGTGTGTGTGTGTGTGTGTGTGTATTTGATTTTGTTGTTTTAGTTTTGATTTTAAATAACACATTTACCACTGAGATGTTGTGTACCTGGAGATGAGATCTCACCCACTCAAAGTCATTAAAGATCCCCCTTACTCAATGAAATAAGAGACTTTTAGACCCAGTTTTCTGGACAGAATTCCAGGTTGGAAAATCATCATTTTCCCCTCTATTAATGTCTTATTCCTCTCTACTTAAATACCACATCCTTTCACTCTGTGTCTTTAAGCAGTTTTGTGTTACTGCCCCACATTATTCACCATAAAAGACACTGCATTTCCAGGATAGAAAAAAAATCTAGTCTGATATTCATCTTTTGGGAAGTGCATTGGGATTTGCTTGGCTACATCCCGGATAAATAGACGTTATGTCTCCGTGGGGGTTTGCTTAAGCACTTCTGCTGCAAATGAACAGTCTTGTCCTCCTTCCAAGAAGAGGTGCCAGGTATGATTTCAGGCTTACACATCCTACTGGATTTGAGATCTTTGTTCCCTGACTAAGAATTTATTTCAGTAGGTTTTAAATATTGCAGTGTCTGCTCTCTGGAATTAGAGATGTTTCTGTTAATTAGTTGCCAGCGGACAAGCAAACACTGTTCAGTGTGAATTTGCTGCTTGTGTTTGCACGTGAAGAATGATTGTTTTGTCTCTGGATTGGGAGCAGTTTGATGCAAGCATTAGGTATTCACAGTCTGAGCAGGTTGGGTCATTTTACTTGGATGCTTAAATCACCTTCTTCATTCTAGAGCAGCTTTTCGTTCTAGAACAGCTTTTATCCTGCCTAACTGAACATGTTAATGGAAGTCTAGTTGAAGGTACTTGTGTAGCACCCATGAATAATGAGACACGATGGAAAAACTCCCAGGAGAACTTCTAGGACCCCCTAACAGCAAAGGAAAAATAAATCAAGGAAAAAGAGAATATTTTCTTCTGCCCTCATGTTTGTCCTGTATGTTTTGGTTATTGGAGGTTGGGGTGTTGCTCCAAGCAGTACTGAGTATGGTATTTTTAAACAACAGTGAGCTGGGTTTTTCTAATGTGATTGCATTCCTTGAAAAAAAAAAAGTGTTCTTTCACCTCCTCCCTTTAGCTTTCTGCAAATGAAATCATTCCTTTACTCTTTCTAGCAACCAAACAGAAAAGGATGAGGAACACGGAAGAGCAGAAAGCAATTCCTTTTATTTGAGGAGGGACCCCTGAGTGTGAGGGGTGTTCTGAGGATGTCTGGGGTGTCTCAGACAGGAGGGCAGCGAGCAGCAGGTCGCTGGAACCCTTCTGGTGGCGGCTGCCTGTCCACAGATGGCCCAAAGGCCTCAATCTGAGTAGTTCGGGGCTTTCCTTTCTGTTTCTTGTCTCCATAATCCAGTCTGATCTTTTAGCTGGGACAGAGACAGCAACTCTCCCGTGCTAAACCTATTGGGGAAGGAACGTTGAGCCCGTTGCCATCCCTTCTCACTCAGGTGGCAGAGGGCGAAGGTGGCCGTGCTGGTGTTGGGAGGCTGCAGGAGGGGAGGAGGGCAGGAGGCAGCTGTTAGGCCGTTGTCGCTGCCATCTCTAATCGAACACGAC
>JANHGL010021257.1:0-11908 GCA_024611195.1 Ceyx melanurus
GAAAAAAAAGAAAAAAAGAAAAAAAAAAAAAAAAGGAAAAAGAAAAAAAAGGGAAAATAAAGGGGAAAAAAAAAGGAAAAAAGGGAAATAAAAATCTAGCTTTTGGACAATGGCTGCATCCACTGGGTTCCCTGACAGCAGAAATAACCACACACTGGGAAGTTCAATCTTTGCAGGGCAAAAGCTATGAAAGGCATGATTGTTTTCTCATACCATGTTGCAACTCCTATAAGTAAGGCTGTGAACAAAGAACTCAGATGCTGTAGTTATAACCAGTGAATGACTATGGTATGCTGAGATTAAATCCCAAATGTCCATTCTGCACCATATAAACCACAGGATTTTATCCGCGTATAGCCAAGATCTGCTAAAATGCAAACACAAACTACTTGTCAGGAGACATACCTATTTGTGCTTCCTGACAATCCTCTTGCATTTCCAGCATCTCTACAGGCTCTGGAGCTGGTGTTTCTGGTACTTGCAAAAACTCCATCCGCCAGAACTGGAGGGACAGGGGATAAGCAAAGTGTCATGTAATGAACTCTTAGCATTCTCCTGAACCACTTCTAGAGTTAAGATGGTTTATCAGAACTGGGCATTTTCACTGGTAGCAGTGAACTAGTGTTCATAACTCCATTCCAAGCCCTGTTTTGGAGGGGCTAGATACCATGAGAGGACAACTGTGTTCAAGCCTGAATCACAGGTGAGCCTGTCTTGTGTTGTTATTTAGCATCTTAGCTGTTAAAAAAAAAAAAATTAAAAAAATCCACTCCACATAGCAATCTGACCAGTAGACTCCGGTTAAGGCAGACCCAGGACTGCACAGCACACAGTACTGAAAATCCAATTAGATTTGCAGCCATCAGAGTGCCACCAAGTTCCTGTTTCTTTTCTAGGCAGCAAAATAAATTGTCTCAAGGTGTGTAGAACAAAGATGGTGAACAAAAGCCACACTCTTCAGGCATGATAGCTGGTGACCAAAACAGAGCAAGAAGGAAAATTTGTGCTGCTGACTATTGCTAGTTACCACATCACAACAGGGACATTGAAAAGGAGGGGAAAAAACCCTGTAAGACTATGTAGGAGTGTCAGCTAACTTCAGGAGTTTGTGTGAATATTCAGTGTCCATCCATCTTGTGGACAGGGTAAGAGTTAGTGTGAACATTTCAGTCTCCACCCAGCTTGTGGATAGGGTAAGAGTTTGTGTGAATGTTCAGTATCCACTTCAGCTTGTGGACAGGATAAAGAGCACCTCCCTGTGCAGAACTGGTGTAGCTGGTTCCAGTACCAAACACAGTCATCATCATGTACACAGCCTGGTCTCCCTCTTTCCTGTGGGAATAATTGATCAGGTGGAACACAAAGTATAGCTGGACTGCCTTAGGTACGTGATGGGACACTATGTTGGACAGACACAGCTTCTCTAATTGCTACTATTACTACTACTAAAGTTACATTTCCAGCTACTTTATGGAAGAGATTCCTGGTACTCACCCGGACAACTCCGTCTGAATGCCCCGTTACTATGACGTTCTGAGTGTCCCACTCATTCATCTCTGACACAAAGCAACACATTATCTGCTGGCTTCGGCCAGTGAAAGTGTTTACGCTTGCAGTGGGGCTGCCATTGATGCTCCACACATGGATGTAAGTGCCAGCACACGATACAATATCCCCCTGCAAAGACAACACCTCTGGATTTCAATACAAGTCTCAGGTTTAAGCCAAATTCAGCCACCGAGCCTAGCACTTTTCAGGAGGTTCTGCTGCATCTGTGAAAGAACAAGCCCATGTATCAGTACAGGCTGGGGACTGATCTGTCAGAGAGTAGTTCTGGGGGGAAGACCAAGGCGTCCTGGTGGACAGGAGGATGACCATGAGCCAACAATGCACACATGCGGCCAAGAAGGCCAATGGCATCCTGGAATGCATTAAGAAGACTGTGGTCAGCAGGTCCAGGGAGGTTCTCCTCCCCCTCTACTCTGCAGTGGTGAGGCCCCACCTCGAGTACTATGTCCAGTTTTGGACACCCCAGTTCAGAAAAGACAGAGAACTACTGGAGAGAGTCCAGCTCAGGGCCACCAAGATGATTAAGGGAGTGGAGCATCTCCCTTATGAGGAGAGGCTGTGAGAGCTGGGGCTCTTTAACCTGGAGAAGACTGAGGGGGTACCACATCAATTTCTATAAATATCTTTAGGACGAGTGTAAGGAGGATGGAGCCAGACTCTTCTCAGTGTAATCCAGTGATAGGACAAGAGGTAATGGGAGCAAGTTGGAGCACAAGAGGTTTAGGGTAAACACAAGGAAAACCTTTCTCACTGTGAGGGTGACAGAGCTCTGGAACAGGCTGCCCAAGGAGGTTGTGGAGTGTTCTTCTCTGGATATATTTAAAAACTCACCTGGATACATTCCTGTGTGACTTGTTCTAGGTGATCCTGCTCTGGTAGGGGATTGAACTAGATGATCTTTCTAGGTCCCTTCCAACCCTTAACATTCTATGATGCTATGATTCTACTCAAGCTGAGTTTATCCACCTGAACAAATTTTTAGGACAACATACATTTTTGTAAAATTGTACACAGAAAACCAGACTTTGTAGCAACCTCCTTGTTGTATTTACAGCATACAAGTAGACCAATTCTTCCACCTCCAACAGCATAACAATCAAACAGCATGTTTTCAGTACTTTGTCAGTTTTCCAAGACTCTGCTATTCTTAACTCCACCTTCTTTTCACAAACATATACCTCCTTAATTGTCATTTGTTTCCTTATTGAGTAAAGGGCAAGAGATGGTCCAAACTAGTGCAAGAGGGGAAGTGGGAGCTACTGTCTGGAATACTGGCAATACACAACTACTAGACTATCAGCAGCTAACAAAATGTGCCTCTCCTTGCATTACAGCCCTATTTTGTCTTTATCTCAACTACTACATCTTGCTGCAGTTGTAACATGGTCTATTCAGGCCTGAGGAACTGGCTACGTAAAATTTCATCTCAGGCAATTCTTTGATATGTATTGGAGCTGGGTAAGTGGCAACCCTAAACTTACAGGACCGTGGGAGAGACGAGCTCTTATATCTTTCTGCTACAACTGTCACTGCAGCTTCATTCAAGGTACCTTCTGCTACCTTGAAATTAAGCATAAGAGAAGTCAACCAGGGTAATCGAGCCAAATATTCTCTCTCTTCTCCCATGGTAAGTCTGACAAGGCTCCTTTAATCCCAAAGCAGCTGTGAGGGCTGTTGAGAAACCCTTCTGAGATCAGGCTGCTCTGTTTGGAATAAACCTGCATGTATCCAGGGGCAACTTATTCCCTAAAGCAGTTAATAGGTTTTCAGCCAAGTTATACAAGTTTTGGTGAACCAATAGAAGAGCTTAGTTTGGTTTTCTTGGGTTTACTCATTTCTGCCTCCTGCCACTGCTTCTAATGTGCACCGGTGAACAGCGTTCGGGTCTTACCGTTAACTCGTTGATGCAGAGCGCTGAAACTGGAGCCCGGTGACCTCGAAGCTGTGTTAGAAAAGAGAGTTTATTCAAATCCCAGATGATGCAGGTGCGATCCCGTGATCCACTCACAATTATGTGATAAGCTAGTGATGCTGTTAAGCATGTGACAGTGTCAGTGTGACCCAGTAATGCCTGCAAAACACAAGTCAGGAGGAACAAACTGCAGTCAGAAGAGAGCACAAAAATTAGTATGTTAAACCTACTTATCTGAAAAGATACAGATCATGTCAAAAAGAGTATCCTACCAGAAGATGCAAATGACTTAAAAGCATTCAGCTGGCTCTATATTAATAACTGAAAATTATAGGAGTAATTTTTTTTTCCATTTAAAAAGTACTCTCACAAAAAATTTAAATGGTCTAATGTTATATAGCCTTCTCCTGAAGAAACCCAACCGAACAACTAATCCCCCAGATACAATTCCAACCCATTCTGCATTAGTGTCCTATCTATACCATTGGTATGTGTTCCAGGGTGCCCCTGAAATTACAATCTGAAATCAGAAGTTCTTTGTAAATATGACTCCTATAGAAACTTCTGCTTTTTGAGAAAAGATTAAAAAAGGAATTGCAACCAAAAAGGCAAAGTCAATCTGAAACAGGAGAAAATTACATCTAGTTGTATTAGACTCCACTTTTACATTTTAGGCTTAACCATTGGAACAGAAGTCTGGAATGCAGTCAGATGATTGTGGTTTATTCAAGTACAAACCACTGGCTAAATCACAGTAAATGGCCTTCAATATGCTACCCTGAAATTTAAGACAGTGTTTTGTCTTGCATTGTTCTTAAGTAAAATACTTTGGACAGTTGTTGGAGACCACACAAGAGAAATTATTAAATAATTCTCTCAATTTCTTCTCTTATGTATGAGTAAAAGCTTTCCTCCAGAAAAAGTCCTGATATTAAGATGCTAACAGGAACAGCAACACTTAACCATACACAGGTTCTAGAATATTTTGAGGTAGCTGGGGGTGGGTTGGAGGATGTTGTTTTGGGTTTGTCCTTCTAAGTAAACCTGCAATACTTACTCTGCACTTAGCTGCAACTGACTTTAAAGCACAGTTGCTCATTTGTTAGATTTAAAAGCTGATGTTTTAAGTTAACAAAGCAAGAACTTAAGGTGATCCTCAGCAAGTGTACTCAGGTTGTGCCAAAGGAAGTTTAGGTTGGATATTAAGAAAGGTTTCTTCACAGAAAGTACTGTCAAGCCCTGGAATAGGCTGCCCAGGGCAGTGGTGGAGTCATCATCCCTGGAGAGACTTAAAAGATGTAGAGATGTGGTGCTGAGGGACATGGTTTAGTGGTGCCCTGTCAATATTGGGTTAACGGTTGGATTTAATGATCTTAAAGTTCTCTTCCAAGCAGAAGGATTCTATGATTTTAACACACCTGTATAAATTTGTTAGTATCACTACCAAATTCCCCATCTCTCCAAAAATCTCCTGGTCATCAAATATCCTTAAAAATGATGCAATTTTAAAGAAACGCTTCACCCTTTTCCAATGTAGATCAGTACCTCAAGTACTGAGCTCTCCAGAGGTCTGCTGGACTCAGGGTTTCAGAACTTAGTATGTGAGCAATCCCCCTTTCCCAGTTCTTTTGACCTTGTACCATAATTTATGTAAAAGGCATCTTGACTGTATTTTACCTGTTTGAGTGTGAGGGCTTTAACTTTTTCTTTGGAGATGCCCATTTCCCACACACACACCGCTGTACTTGTTCCTCCAGTGATAACTAGTTTGGGGTTGGGACAAATGGCGCAGAGTATCTGACCCCATTCTGACAAACATTCATAAACAATTACTGCCTAAAAATAAAGAAAACAAATAATTACTTGCAGGCTTAGTGTTTGATGGAATAAAAACAAGCCCCCGAGTGTCACACTGCACACAGGACCATTAAGTAAGAAAGATACTGCTGCACTGTAAGCAGTTTTTCCTCACACAGAAGCAATTCCAGCCTCTGCCATAAGATGCCTCCCAAGAGAATATAAGAGATGAGCTTCAACTGCATAGATTTAATTCATTCATATTTTGCAGATATGAATGGCAAAAAGTTATAATTAATCACTGTATGTTACTCTGACAGCATTCTGATGAAGGCCACCAGATAAGGCACAATAAACCACAGGCACTACAAGATTTCATTCACATGTGATATAAGTTTCCATTGTTACGATTTATTCCCCCCCCGCCCGCTACACAGTACTAAATGCTTTTGGCACATCCAGCACTGAAACAAAGTTCAGAATACAAACCTTGTCCGACTCGTAAGTACCCAGCCTGCAACTGAGGTCTGCATAGCCCCAAGCAAAAGTTTTGTTCCATGTAGGCGGGATGAGAACCTTATTCTGTTCTACTGCCAGAATGCCTTTATCAGTACACACAATCTGTCCCACAGGCTCCTTGAGCTCTAGAAGAAAGAAAAAAAAAAAAAAAAAAAGGAGTTATGTTTTATTGCTGGCACAAACACTATCTGATCTCTTTAAATACCTGATGCTCTCCAAAAGCAGGATCTCTGTATTGGTTACATTACATAAAAGTTCACCTGCAACCATGGCAACTTTTACTACATTTCAAACTACTGCAGGACTAAGGACTACCAGCAGTGGTGAGAACACACTGAGGGTCACAGCCAGCTCTAATCCCACCTGAGATGCTGCACAAGGTTTTCTTTAGACAAGATGTCTGGTCATTAAAAATGCTTGTACCATTTTTGACATGAGTTAAACTAAGTTTAAGTTTAGCTTTGACACTAGTATGATCTATACAGCACCAGGGTTGCTGACACCAAACAGGAGACACTTCTCTCGAAGGAGGAAGAGAGTCTTTGTGGAGGAGATTGCAGGGCTAATTGACAGGGCTTTAAACTATCTGTGAAGGGGGAAGGGGACAATGTCACCAGGGTTCCATATGACAAGCCGTGGGAGGACACAACAGTGTGGAAACAACGGGGGACTAGTAAGAACTCTCAACCTGCTGCCCAGAAGCATGCTGGTGACAAAATAACGCAGTCAAAGTGTTGCAGAAATGACCCAAATCCCCTTTGGGTAGTAGCTGCTAACAGGGAAGCATCAGGGAAACACATTAATGGAATAAAGGGGTGTTTCCCTGGAAAGATGATACAGCCAATGGTGCAGCTGAGATGCCTCTACAGGAATGCACAAAGCATGGGCAACAAACAAGAAGAGTTGGAAATCACCATGCTACTAGAAGACTATGATATAGTGGCCATCACTGAAACATAGTGGGATGAATCATATGACTGAAGTGTAGCTGTTGATGGATACAAGCTATTCAGAAGGGAAAGAAGAGGAAAGAGGGGTGGAGGAGTTGCCCTGTATGTTAAGAAATGGATTGAATGTGATGAGCTATCCCTAAAGAATAGCCATGAGCAAGCTGAAAGCTTATGTATAGGAATTAGAAATCAAGGCAACAAAGGGAACCTTATGGTTGGAGTCTACTACAGGCCACCCTATCAAGAGGAAACACTTGATGAAACGTTCCTACTCCAACTACAGGAAGCATCAAGGTCACAGGCTCTTGTCCTGCTGAGAGATTTCAACCATCCCAACATTTGCTGGAAAAGTAACACAGCAAGCAATAGACAATCCAGGAGTCTCTTGGCGTGCCTCGATGACAACTTCCTGAGGCAGGAAGTAGACACCCCTACCAGAGGTGAAGCAGCACTTGATCTGGTGATTACCAATGGAAATGAGCTCATCAGGGATCTCAAGATTGGAGGCAGCTTGGGTGGCAGTGAGCATGCACTGGTAGAATGCAAGCTACTAAGGGTCAGAGCTCAGTCAAAAAGCACAGTAAGGACCTTGAACTTCAGAAAAGGAAAATTCCGGCTCTTCAAGGAGTTAAGTCAATAGGATATTCTGGGAAACAGTCCTCAGAGACAAGGGGGCAGAACAGAGCTGGCAGATTTTTCAGGACACTCTTCAGAGACTACAAGATACCTTCATCCCCAGGTGCAAGAAATCAAGCAGGAAAAGGAAGAGACCAGTGTGGCTGAGCCAAGATCTACTGGTCAAACTAAAAAGCAAGGAGCTTCACAGGCAGTGGAAGCAGAGACAAATAGCCTGGGAAGAGTATAGGGATGATGCCCAATTGTGTAGGGATGAGGTCAGGAGGGCCAAGGCATTGTTGGAGCTGAACTTGGCAAGGGATGTAAAGAATAACAAAAAAAGGATTCTACAGGTATGTCAATGCAAAAAGGAAGATCAAAGAAAACATACTCCCCTGAAAAGTAAAAATGGTGGGCTAGTAATAAAGGACAAGGAGAAGGCTGAGATTCTCAACATTTTTTTTTTCTCAGTCTTCGCTGACAACTTCTCTCCCAACAATTCCCAAGTTCAACTGCAAGGTGTGAAGCAGGGTGGCGATAACCCTCACTGTATGTGAATATCACCTTTGTGACCACCCGAGGAACCTAAACATACATAAGTCCATGGGACCTGATGAGATTCATCCCACAGTCCTGAAAGAATTGGCTGATGTAGTCGCCAAACCACTTGCCATAATATTTGAAAAGTCTTGGCAGTCAGGTGAAGTCCCTGGGGACTGGAAGAAGGAGCATGTTACACCCATTTTTAAATAGGGTAGAAAGGAAGACCCTGAAAACTATCGCCCTGTCATCCTCACCTCTGTGCCTGGGAAGATCATGGAGTAGATTCTCCTAGAGGGTCTAACAAGGCAAACAGAAGACAGAGGGGTGATGAAAGACAGCCAACATGGCTTCATCAAGGGCAGGTCCTGCCTGATGGACCTAGTGGCTTTCTACAATAAGGTGACTACATCCATGGACAAAGGACGACCTGTTGATGAGATCTATCTGGACTTCTGCAAAGCTTTTGACATGGTCCCCCACAACAACATCCTACTTGCTAAGTTGGAGAGATATGGATTTGATGGGTGAACTGTTCAGTGGATAAGGAATTGGCTGGATGGTCACATCCAGAGGGTGGTCAATGGCTCAACGTCCAGATGGAGAACAATGACAAGTGGTGTCCCTCAGGGGTCTGTACTGGGACCTGTACTGTTTAATATTTTCATTATTTATATTGATAGTGGGATCGAGGGCACCATCAGCAAGTTTGCAGATGACACCAAGCTGAGTGGTGCTGTCAAAAGGCTGGAGGGATGGGATGTCATCCAAAGGGACTGGAGAGGCTGGAGAGATGGGCCCAGGTGAACCTCATGTGGTTCAACAGGACTAAGTGCAGGGTCCTGCACCTGGGTTGGAGCAACCCTCACTATCAATACAGGCTGGGGGATGAGGTGCTGGAAGGCAGCTCTACAGAAAAGGTCTTTGGGGTGTTGGTGGATGAGAAGCTGGACATGAGCCAACAGTGTGCAATTGCAGCCAAGAAGGCCAATGGCATCCTGGGCTGCATCAAGAAAAGTGTGGCCAGCAGATCAAGGCTGGAAAGGGGCTGTTTACAAGGGGCTCTTTACAAGGGCCTCTAGTGAAAGGATGAAGGGTAATGGGTTTAAATTAGAGAAGAATAGATTTAGATTGGATATCAAGAAGTTCTTTACCTTGAGGGTGGTAGAACAGTGGAATAGGCTCCCCAGGGAGGTGGTTGAGGCCCCATCCCTGCAGATTTTCAAGGTGAAATTGGACAAGGATCTGAGCAGCCTGGTCTAGGATTTCCCTGCTCACTGCAGGAGGGCTGGACTAGATGACCTTTGGAGGCCCTTTCCAGCCCTAGCCATTCTATGATTCTAAGTTTTTAGCATCAATTCCAACAGCTTGGCTAAGAGTTACCACCAGGCTCCATTTCTGACTGCAGCCTGTGCTATCCTTCCTGGTTTTCTCCAAGCTTTGCAAATACAGATTAGTACTCATTCCCTGCCACAGACTGCAGCCCTGATATGTTCCTTCTCTCTTTACAGCAGGCAGGCAGATTCATTTCACCAACTAGGAAAGAAAGCATTGACTTGCCTCGCAGGTAACTAACTTTTGGATTGGTCCAATATCAGATATGAAGTAAAAAAACCTTTTTTTATTTCAAAATTATCAGCACTACCCTTTCCTGCCAACATTTCTCCTTAGTTCTTGGCATTGTGATAAAGAATCCTTCTGTTATGAAACATCATAAAAATTGAGGCTATCAAAAGCCCAGAAGCAAGGTATCCTGAATGGTGTTTGTTAAAGGAAAACCTTCAAGAGATGCTCAATTTCATTTCTGTACTTAAAAAAAGCTGCATTAAATTGACACAGTTTTGGTGCTTCTCAATTTAAGGTAGTGAAGAGCATAATCTTATAGCATCAGAATATTTTGCATTTTTCTTTCTCACAGAAGTACAGGCATTAAGAGCATTAGAACTAAGCAAAAACATGGAAAAGGACAAACCTGCTGAAGCTCTGAATGCTCTGGCAAAGAAACAGGAATAGTTACCACAGGTTTACAGTTTACCTTTCACTGGGGCAAGAGATGGCCTCAGATTGTCCAAGTGATGGAAAAAAATCTTGTCACTTGTGGAACCAGGAGGCACAGAAGTTCCCACCACCTCTCCATTCAGCCGGCTTCTAACACGCTTCGGTGGGTGTGGTTTTTTAAAGAGCTGAAATTCATCAAGGAATTAATTATCATCAAAATTTACAGGTTTATGAGAGCACAAGCTTTATTAAATAATCAGTATGTCCAGTTTACCTTCTAAAAATTCTGCAGGACAGCAAACATCACTTAACTGTTCTCAGTGTTCACTAGTAACTTGTGGCAACCATTTCAGCAAGAATTCAACATATAACATGATTTTCAACAAGGATGTAAGGAGCCAAGTACTTTTAAAGCTACCTCCAGTTGCAAGAGCAGTCGAAGTAAACAAAAATCCAAAAACTGACAGAGAACATGGTATTAAATTCTAACCTGGGACAAATGGAAAGCTAATTTTTGGCTTTGAAGCAGTGTCCTACAAACAGCTGCTCATGCACTTTAAGGTGGCCAGGATACTGAAGAACAGAGTGACAACATGGGTGAGCATGTAACTGTCACATATGACAATCACTTGAAGGGTAACAAGAGGCTCCCTGCACAACAGCATGCCTCCTGACTGGCTGGACTATCAGAAGAGGGAGAGAGAAGGCACATCATACAATGTTCCCACAAACAACTGATCTCAAAAAACACCAATTCCAGCATGTAAAAAACCCAACCATCTCTCCTTTAAGCAAGCATTTCTCTTGCTTATTCACTCTGCTCTCCTCCCACAGGCTGTGGCATCTCAGGACTTTCAAAGAGTCTGTGAGAGTCCTCTTCAAAGTGGACCACCATCTCTGGAATGTTTTGAAGCACTATTTTTTAAAATGGGTAACAGAACTATGAGGAGATGGGATAAAGAAGATTTAGTCCTCATGTAACTTCTCCATGCAGCAAAGGAGTGAAGAAGTGAACAGTAACCACATCACTGAAACAGCCTGTTCCTGATACCCTGTAAGTCACACAGGGCCAGAGCAAAACTCTACAGGTACATAAAAACGTGCTCCAAGAGCACTTGCCACCAAAAATGTCTTAAGAGTTTTGAGTTTGCTGTGTTTCTTTCAGTCTGCCTATTTCTTCTAGCAAACTGCCATGCAATTTCTGGCAGATCTCATCATAGGTTTGTACCTAACAGGCATCTGAAGATTCAGGAAGACCCTTGGACTCATCTGCAAACCTCTTCCAAACCTTGCTCACAGCACCAGTCTTAATCTGTTCAGCTGGCATTAGCTGCATCATGTCTGATAATAATCACTGGGTTGTGATGATAAATTAATAAGAGAAAACCCCACAGCCACTACATATCTAAATTATTGAGAGAAAGCAAGAAAAGAAAAGGAGAAAAGCAGCCACAGAGAGATAAGCAGTTCCTAGCCTGCCTTCCAGGCCATGAGTGACAGTTGTCAGTGGGAGTTCACAGGAAATACTCTGTGGCTATTCTGAAGCATCACATCCTGATGTATTCTAGGAGTTCCCAACACATGCGTTGGTTTCCCAGTGAATTGCTGAACCTACCTGTGGTGTCCACCAGTTCTAGGATTAGAAAAATTCACCAATGACATTTCAAAGTTTCACTCAACAGCAAAAAGTCCCAAAGAAATGACTAATGAAAAGAAACTCTCAACCCCCCAAAAAACCCCACCCCTAAACACACAGCAAAATTCAAATAAAAAGATGTGGCCAAGCCCTGATCCCCTCTAACACTGGAGAGGGGACATGCTCTTTTTTTTTTTTTAAATGCTGATTTTTAGAGTTGGACTAGAATTCATTTTGCCTTTATATTAACGATGCAATGGGGGGGGGGGGGGGGGGGGAAAAAATTTTTCCATCCCCAAAACAAACCACGAAGGGTGACTGGGTTTGTTTTGTGGAGGAAAAGAAAATTGTTGCTCCTACCGTTGAAAAAAT